>LPNX010224880.1:100521-141314 GCA_001517045.1 Pseudotsuga menziesii
TATTCCATTTTTTTTTTTCAGCAGCATCCTAAATCTATTAATGTAAACCTTTGAATCCAAACAAAGTGATTATGTCTAGAGAAATCTTTCTCTTTGAAAGAAGAATAATGTGTTCAACTGGATAAGGAATATAGACAATTGCAGGACGAAAAATATACCCATGTAGAGAAGATGAAATGAACTAATGAGAGAGAAAAGGTGCTTGAGAATTTGAGCCATGTGAGGAACACCCAAGCAGCTGATATATTGCATCCTTGAACAT
This sequence comes from Pseudotsuga menziesii, assembly GCA_001517045.1. Lineage (NCBI taxonomy): Eukaryota > Viridiplantae > Streptophyta > Pinopsida > Pinales > Pinaceae > Pseudotsuga > Pseudotsuga menziesii. The sequence continues at coordinate 100,784 of LPNX010224880.1, forward strand.
CAAACCATGTGAGGAAAAATAAGCCCCAAGTGTTAGGATCAAGTGTCCAGGTGGATGCAGAAGGTCTCCAACTTTACTAGTTCTATGAGGAGATGAGCATGTGATAAAAAAAGGTAGGTAGATAAGCTCTGGGACTATGGATAGTGAATGCTTGAGCTCCATAATATGAGATAGCTTCAGAAATAACAAATAATTCACAAAATCTAATATCATCAATCTCATAAGAGAAAACTAACATCAAATCCTCAACAACAAAATTGAAGGAGACTTGCGGTGCTTGATTTGTCACACCAAAATTGATGAAGTCGGTTAGAAGCAATACTGAAAGTTATTGAATATTAAAACCTGAACCAAATATTATCAAATCAGAAAATAAATCAGATCCAAACAGGTTCATATCATATCCAAAACTGTGGTCCACCGAGATGGTAAATGCACAATTTTCTCCTTCAAAATTCGGAGTTTTGGTGCTTGCAATCTTGTAGGAATTTACTAGAAGCTCTAGATTAATTAGAGTGAATGGATCATTCCTATAATATGGTATTATTTCCAAAATATCCATATTATTAATTATATGCACACCAACAATAGCATTAGAGAGAGAGAAATCAAATTCCTCTTCCTTTTTCGAAACAATCATCGGTAAACTATGCATAAAATTTAAAGAATCATTGAAGAATTTTTGCAAAGAATTGAAGAAGAGTTTTTCTTCAAAAATAGAGATTCAATTGTCTTGTTCTGGATCAGAGATGTGAGCAAATGAGATATTAGAGATATCATACACTTTTGCAGTAACAGGAGAAGGAGTCACTCCAAGGAGAGTTTCTTCAATTCGAATTGATTGTAGGGAAAATTTTGCTTCTTCTTCATCTTCAACAATTTTCTTTTATGTAGGAGAGGGAATGAAATCATCATGCCATATTTTATCTAAAACTCTCTCAACATTTGGGATTTCAGATTTATCTCCCATATGACTACCAAGTCCTCCTCATAGAGGGAAATTGATGAAGGATTTCCTGGAGAAACCATGTGGTTATGTGCTCCAGAATCTGTCAAATAATCCTTCTATGGAGTGAGGATTGCATGCAATCATCTCTCATATTCTTTGGTCTTCTCTTCATCATCAGACATCTATGCACCTTATGGAAGGGCAATATTTTTTTGTACACACAGAACTTTCAAATGGTCGAGGGTCTTCTTCATGCATGAGTATTCTGGATGAAAACCCATCATACTATAGGAACACTTGTTCTTTTTCTTAGAGCCAGAGGCTCCTTTAGAAGTCTTCTGATTCTATTTAGGATCCTTCCCATTAGCTCTCCATTTATCTTGCGCTTTGGTAGAGTCTGTCACTAGGAGAGTTTGATCTTTAGAATTCTGGATGACTCCCATCCAGATCAAATTCTCTTGCTCTTGTATTAAGGACTCGACAAATGAATCAAGTGAGGGAATTTTCCAACTGGGAAAGGAATCCATTTTGGAATGAAAGATGGAGACAAATACATAATAATCAGAACCGATTTTGTTGAGAATGGAGAGCACATTTTTCTCATCCTTTATTTCTATTTTGCACTTTCTACATTGGACTGCAAGAGACTTGAATTTAGTAAAGAATTGTTATACCATCTCAAAACTGATGGGATGTAAGGCTACCAACGCGTTCTCTAGAATGTGTCCCCGAAGCCCATCTTGCTTGCCAAATAACTCTTCAATCTTCTCCCAGGATTCTCTGGGATTCCTCAAACTTTCAAGGTTGAAGAGGAGATCTCTGGATATGTGAGTGCATAGATAATTTAAAGCTTCATCTAAGTGGTTCAAAAACTTGTTCTTCTCAACTGGTTGATGGGGGTGAACCTCCCTTCCAAGTATTATAGCCAAGCTTGTGCAAGGCCAGCTGCATATATGCCCTCCAATAAATACAATTGAAGTGTGTAAGGATTCAAGGAGTAGAAGGTAGAGAATCCATAATTCTCTAGATGAAGGAACACAATTATTCACACAAGCTATGTATCACGTGTAGAGTTTTCATTACAGAAACACTAAAACATTTGAATTGTTAGAATCATGCTTTCCATCTCTACATGAACATGTTTTTATGGTTTTTCACACCCACACTGCCACTCTTAATAAATTTAGAGGAAGCAAGGTACCTTTTGTGGTACTTATGTGGAAACCCAACTGCTTCTAGTTTTCAATGGAGAGAGACAAACTTGAATCCTGGTTGAGATGGCTCTAGTGCCATGCTAAAATTGTTGTTCCATTTAGATATTCAAGCAGTGAGTCAAATTTTATCGATCTAGTAAAAGGAAAATGAAGATACACATTCAACAAATCAAACCACATAGGAAACAGATGACTATATCTTAGATAGTTACAGTATCATTGTCATTAAAGAATCCGGTGTTACAATAGTTTACATAAGAAAATAATTCGAATCATTAGGGATGAATTCGAATCTCTCCACTAGATGTGAGTGTATCTAATTGAATAGCTAACTAATGGTATCTCAATCAATATCGGAGTCCAAATGGTTAACTACATATATCTAACCAAGTTACACAATTAGTAATAAACAGTTAACTCAGTGTAATTGAAGTGGTAGGTGAGAAAAGGTGCCTCATCCACATGCATCCATGCATAACTAGCGCTCACTGAACTGATTATGATCTAACTAAATCTAACTGGAAAATAACTAAGCTTAACTAGTTCCAACTCCAATTGACTAAAAGAGGTTGGTGTTGGGACTCCTAGTGGCTCCTAAAATGTATGGATTGGCCTAGGAGGTGCCTAAATTGATGCATGGAAATGCAGTTAGTGGTAGTTATCCTCTAGAACTGCTATCCAATGGTACTAATGGACCCAATTAACTAAATAAAACTTCTAATTTAGACTAAAATAATCTAATAGACATTTTGGTCAAGGGAGGATTATAAATCCTAACATTTCAAACTAAATGGGAATAAGATATTCATTACATTATAGTGCCCAGTTATTGCTTTAATCCCGCACAAACTAAAACAGGTTCCCAACATAAAAAACGGATAGTTTAAACCTAAAAGAGAAACCACTTATCTTAGAATTTGTGACCACCAAGAAACCTAACGACCCTACCCACAAGACCTGCAACATCAAATGGGATGGGTGAGTATGATTTTGTACGTTAAAAGAAAATGTAAAAAAAACTAGATCGAACCAGTTATAATGATTTTTAAGCAAATTGTTCACATAATTAAAAAACTAGTAATAATCTTACATTGTTGACATTCTTACCTTGGCATTGGGAAAACAGGGCCAAGGGTTGGCTCCTACAAGCACCCTTATCCATCCAAAGTTTGCAGAAACCAAAGAATATTAGTAAACAAAGAAACTAAACTTTACAATTAACATTTTAAGTTGCAAACAGATGTTTCACTCATTGTTACCTATTGGAGCAGACTGTTCACAGGTTGGAAGTGTCAGTGGATTTCATAGGAACACTCTTCACCTTGAAAATACACAGTAGCAAAATCCATTCACACTTTAGAAACCTAGTTGGAACAAACAGAGTTGCAGATCGCGGCCCTCGGTCAACCTATGACAAACAACAACACTAATGCAAATATAGGATAGAGAAAAAGTCCCTTTTCAAGACCCTATGAATCTCTTTAATCTCAACATCTAGGTGTATGACAGGGGTTAAATTGCGTGGTGCCTTGTGGTTGTTGCTACACTGGCAACTCGCAACTAGGAAATGTTTTTAATTCCATCCAAAAGCAACAATTAATATCATGGTCAAAATAATTATAACTAAATCATTGAAAATCCAAAAAATTGGATGGTGTTTTAATAAAACCATTCATATAACCTATGCCATGGACCATTGGGGTTAACTTATCATATGTCAAACAAACATTATATCCTGTAAAGTCAAACCTTGTACGAAACCACACATTTGTACCATGGACATATATGCTAGAACCTTTGTGGAGTTAGTTATGAAGCTAATGCCCTCGTGGGTCATGGATAGACCCATACCTCTCCCATGGTATTTTTATATCATAGGTTTAGTGTAGATGTCAATACCTTAGCACTGGGTTAGGATAAGGTATTTGGGAAGGGTTTAAAACATAACATAAGACTAGGTTTAAAACTTAAAACCATATTAAACATTAATATCATGCAAAGTATAAAGTTATGCATTATAAGCTTTAATCCATAACTAAGATCACATGGAATAGTATCTACTCATATCCATAAAGGACTCAAAAGAGATGCATCAAACCAAAACATGAAGGATAATAAGAACTGCATTAAATGACAAGAATACATGGTTGCATGCAAAACATAAGTGGAATAAACCCTTGTCCTTATTCATATTAAGAGGTCACTATATGGGGGACCATACGTTACAAAACCTAAGCCTTCTCATGATTAGGGGAAGGTCTTTATAGACATAGTGTGAACTATGTTAAGGACAAGCCATGGAATCAATAGAACTAAATACATAACAGGTAAACAAGTGCATCACCTGCATGAGTATGGCTGAAAGTTCCAGAAGGAACTGACTATCATAATCATCAACAAATCTTTTCATAAGAAGCATGAAAATAGATATTAAAATCAACAGTAATTAAACATTGAATTCTGCTAAAGTAATTGTAAAAATTATACATGTAAATTATTTTTATGTACGATTTTTAGGTGTGTTACATAATGGTATCAAAGCACGGTTTCAACACTAGACCAAAATCGGCTTAACACTAAACTCCTACAGAAGAAAAAACCAAGAAAACTTATATTTTATTTTGTTAAATTCTCTCCCAAACAACAAAGAGAGGCACAAATATATTTTGCAAGAAACATGGAAAATGCAGATATTTCTATAGAAGAGGAACGCCACCTAGAACATCGTTTAAGTAACGAAGAGGGTAAATTAAGTGATGGTAAATTTCGGTAGATATAACTGAAATTCATGATAATAGATATCAACTAAAATGAACTGTTAATGAGTTAATATATGAACTGAGAAAGGTTAGGGAAGATAATGAGCAAATTCTAAAGTTTCAGGAAGAACTAAATTCTATTATGTTAGCAAAAAAACATAATGATGAAAAAGATAAAAATAAGGAATCTAAACAAGAAATTCCTAAAAATGCACTGTACAACAAATGTAAGGGACAAAACCTAGAATTTCCCAACCATAAACTTGAAACTTCAAGTGAAGATTCAGTTAAATAATACAGAAAACAAAAAGAGTAGACCAAACACAGTGACGATAATAAGAAGAAAAGAAAACACATACCCTATGAGGAAATCTATGGGGAGTTTAATAAAATTAAACCACCCATGTTTAATGGGGAAATTGATAAGAACGAAGAGGCAGAGACGTGGTTATCCGGAATGAAAAAGTATTTTCATATATATAACTACTTTGGAGAGTTGAAGGATAAAATGACCATCTATAATCTGACCGAAAAGGAATATATATGGTGGCAAGACATAAATAAGGTTAAAGGGATAAAAGAGAGATATGTAACCTGGAAAACATCTAAGAAACTCGTTAAAATAAAGTACTTTTCTGAATAGTATTATGCAGAAAAAGCAAAAGAATTTTATGGACTAAGGCTAGGAGCCATGACGATGAAAGAACTTTGCAATAAGTTATTAATCTTACTTTGTTATGTCCCATATATAATTGATGATTTAAATAAAATACAATGGTTCCTCACATGTTTTCCCATCACGTTTAAAGAATGGATTGAATATGGCAATCCAAAGATGCTAGAGGAAGCGACGAGGAAGGAAAACTTCCGTTACGAACAAAATAAGAATAAAGGAGAAAATATACCATCTTGGAAGAATAAAAGGAAAAATAATTTTTATCCTAAAAAGAGGAAAAGTAGGTTCCATAAAAAAGCAAGAAATAACTACAGGCGATACCAGGGTAATAATTACAAAAAATTTAAACCCCAAAATTAGAGGAAATTTCAACTCAAAATGGGCCTTTTAACTTTTATTCAAATTCCATGTCATCATGTGTTATCCAATGAAATTGATTTAAATTTGAAATACCGTATAGTTCTTAAACACCTTTTTAATATAAATTTTGGGATAGGTATCATAAAAAAAACTATTTTTTTGTTTGTATTTTTGACATATCTCCCTCTGGTTTTACTCAAATTTTGATTGGGAGATCTCTTTGGATGCGGAATTTGGAATTAAATTCCGCATCCAACGAGTACCCACTCGGCATACTTTTGATGGACCCCGCTACCCCAAAAATAAGAAATACCTGAAAAAATGGAATGATGATGTCATCATTCCATTTTTTTAGGTATTTTTTGTTTTTGGGGTAGCGGGGTCCATCAAAAGTATGCCGAGTGGGTACTCGTTGGATGCAGAATTTAATTCTACATCCAAAGAGCTCTCCTGATCGAAATTTGAGTAAAAACACAAGGAGATATGTCAAAAATACAAACAAAAAAGTAGTTTTTTCCTTTTCTTCCTCCAAAATTAATAAATATTATTTTATTATTTTATTAGTTCATTTTAGGAGGCCCATTTTGATTTGAAATTTCCTCTAATGACTCTGCAATAAAATAACTTTCAGTTGTTCCTAATAAAAACTTAGCACCAAAAAAAACCTTTAAAATGTTGGGAGTATGGAGGGCCACACCAGTTTAAATACCGCCCAGTAAGGAAAAATCATTTTAATGTACATTTTATCCAATAAGCAGTCATATTTAGGGACATGGCAAGGAGCATACCCAAAATCTACGCTGTATTGGAAAATTGACAAGTAGAACACCAGACTTCTATCGTAAAAATTGAAGGTGTGATAAACAACCAACCTATCTCTATATTAATTGATCCATGTGCAATCCTGAGTTATATATCTTCTAGAATAGTTGTTTTATGAAAATTGGTACCTTAAAAGTTTGATAGGTCATTCCTATTACAGTTATCCACATGTACGAAACAAAACGTTACTAGTCTTGTTAGAAATTGCAAATTAATGATTAATGATTTCGTGACGTATGGTAATGTAAATATATTTCCTTTATGATCCTATGATTTATAAATGGGAATGGATTGGCTAGAGGAACATAAATTTGTGTTAAGTTGTTTTGATAAAACCTTTACATGTACTGACAATAATGGGAATAATATAAAAGTAAAAGGAATTCCTAGGAAGGTAACCATCAGAGAAATATCTACCTCACAAATGAAAATATCGGTAAGAAAAGGATGTAGAGTGTTTGAATTTTATATAATGAATGATAATTAAAATGATAATAAACCTAAACTAGAGGACATACCGGTTTTGAAGGAGTTCGAAGACATCTTTCTCGAAGAAGTCCTTGAACATCCCCCAAAAATAGGTATTGACTTCATGATCGATTTGATACTGGGAGAGGTGCCAGCATTGAAAGCTCAGTATCGAATGAATATAATAGACCTTACAGAGATAAAATCACAAGTACAAGAACTAACCGATAAAAAGTACATCCGACCAAGTGTCTCTCCCTAGGGAGCACCGGTCTTGTTTGTGAAAAAGAAGGACGTGATGTTAAGATTATGCATAGATTACCGACAGTTAAATAAGATTAATATTAAAAACCGATACCCTTACCCTCGAATAGATGATCTATTTTATCAATTCAGTGAAGAAACTATCTTTTCAAATATCGACTTAAGGCCGAGTTATCATCAACTGCGAATAAAAGATGAAGATATATTTAAAACAACATTCACGACATGTTACATTCACACTGAGTTTATCGTAATGCATTTTGGGATGAAAAAAGCACCTACCGTGTTCATGTTTTTAATGAACATCATCTAAATAAACTACATGGATAAATTTGTGGTTGTATTCATTGATGACATACTAATATACTCTAAAAATGAGCAAGAGCATAAAGAACATTTAAGAATAGTTTTGCAAGTACTAAGAGAACAACAACTTTATGCAAAATTCAACAAATGTGATTTCTTTGTTATATTTTTAACATTTAAGCTAGCATTATATTAGGATCTTTAACTGAGAGAATAACAAGCACAATAATCAAACACAAGAGACAATGAACATAGTGTTTTTCCTCGAGGAAACCATAAATGGATAAAACACCATAACTTCCTCAGAGATAAAATCACCACCAAAAGTAAAACCCCAAAACAGTAAGATGATCTCTCGACACTAGTAGCATCCTTATTTCTAGCCCTAGCAACCTCTTCTCCCTCAAATATGCACTACAACTGAGTGTGAGTGAGTGTGTGATAAATAGAGAGGCTCACTCTCTATTTATACTAATTCCTAACTTGACAATAACTCACTATGGCTGACTTCACTAGGTGATTCTAACAACCCTATGGTCTTGCAACTGCGGGGACTTTAACGCTTGATCAATAGGAGGGTTACCCACAATGACTTGACATGACTTGTTTACATTATAGAAACTCCCAATCGGAACATTGAGGCATGACATGACTCAATTACATTACAAACACTTCCCTGAATAAACATCGGGGTACAGTACATAAAAAATATAAGTGAATACATTCCAAAGTTAAAATTACGTCAACATTCTTTAAGGATAAGATTCAGTACCTCAGACATGTAGTGTCCATGGATCAAATATCAATCGATCTAGACAAAATAAAGGTCATTATGGAATAGTCAGTTCCTAAGAATGTATATGATATCAAATCATTTATGGGGATTACTGAAAGTTCATCAAAGGATTCTCTAATATTTCCTCCCCCTTAACCTCTTTACAAAAGAAAGGTAAAAAGTTCGAATGGACTAAAAAATGCATGGAATATTTTAACAAACTAAAAGACTTATTAACTACCGCCTTGATCTTAAAGATTGTTGATCCATTCAAGGATTTCGTCGTGTGTATCGACACTTGCAATGAAGGGCTAGGTGGAGTTTTATTATAAGAAAATTATGTTGTGGCATATGGATCCAAAAAACTAAAAGATCATGAGAAAAACTATGCAACACATTATTTGGAACTTATTGCTATAATTCATGCCTTAAAAATGCGTTGACACTACTTAATTGGAATAATTTTTTTACTTATGTCAGACAACATCAGTCTTAAATACTTATTTGACTAACATAATTTGAATGCAAGACATGCCAGATGGATATCCTTTTTAAGAGAATATGATTTATAAATAAAACATATATAAAAGTAAAAGAAAATAAAGTGGAATATGCTCTAAGTGGTCATGCAAATTTACTGTTTGCAGGAAACAACTATGACTCTAATTTGGAAAATTAGATTCTAAGCACTGAAAATTCTAATAAATAATATCAGTTTTTAAAAGAAAATATTGTTGAAAATGAACAAAATCAAGTAAAAATAGATTTTAGCTTAAACAAACAAGGATTGTTGCTCCATAAAAACAGGCTGTACATACCAAACATAGCAGAAATTAAACTTACAGTCATGGATGAACTACATAAAAGACCATATTCAGGACATCCAGGTTATCAGAAAATGATCACTATTATCAGAAAAGATTTCTTTTAGCCAAATATGAAGAAAGAGGTGGATTAATACTTAGCTCACTGCCTTGAATATCAGCAAGTTAAGGAAGAGCATTAACATCCCCACGGGGGCTTCACTTGTTGGCCAATATTCTATCATGTTAGATCATATTGTGGGTTTTAAAATTATAAAAAATTGAGCCAATATATTGCAGGTATTGGGGGGATGAGGGGTTTAAGGTGGGGGTGGGTAGGGTGGTTTATAAGGATTGAGGTATAAAAAGAGGTGGGGAGGAGGTTTTAAGTATTGGGAGGGGGTTTCAACAAAAAGAGTTTGGGTCAATATCTCTCGAAATTAAGGGTATTATTTAATATCCCATGATCACACGTGCTATATGAGAATTTCACTAACTGAATTCCCCATGAACATCCCGTAGGATTGTTGTAGCCACTACCCATTTCAGAATGGAAGTGGGAGACAATTAGTATGGATTTCATCACCGATATACCTAAGAATTTTAGACAAAATGGTTCCATCATGGTTGTTGTTGACAAATTAAGTAAATATGCTCATTTTATACTTGTTAAATCTACCTATAAATATATTAAGATTGCACATATCTTCATGAAGTAAATATTTAGGATACATGGCGTGCTGAAAGTAATAGTCTCAGATAGAGACGCAAAGTTTACATGTAACTTCTAAAAATCCTTCTTTAAAGGATTGGGAACATAGTTAAACTTCAGTACTGCATATCATCCACAAACAGATTGGAATATTGAAAGAGTAAGTCAAGTGTTAGAATACATGATAATAATGTATGTTATGGAAAAACCAGGTAAGTGGGAAGACTACCTACACTTAGTAGAATTTTCTTATAATAAGAATTTTCAAGTTTTTGGAGGTATGAATCCATTTGAAATCTTATATGGGTGTAAGTGTAATATTCCAATCTCATGGAGCGCCTATGTTGATAGATTAATGTTAGGACTTGATTTATTAAAAGATATGGAGCTAACCGTGAAACATGCACAACAAAATTTAAAGGCTTCCCAATATAGGAAGAAGAGCTATGCTGATATAAAAATAACTCCTATAGAGTTCCAGGTGTGTGATCATGTATATATAAAGGTAAATCCCAAAACAAGTTCCGTGATATTGGGAAAGTATTCAAAATTGGCACCCAGATATTGCTGGCCATTTGAAATTTGAGCTAAAGTGGGTCTGGTCACATACTAGTTAGCCCTACCACCCAATATTAGAGTGCATAATGTGTTTCACTTTTCTATATTGAAAATATATGTTCATGATGTTTCTCATGTGATTGATTGGAATGTAATCGAGGTGGAACCCAAAAGAAAATTCCAAGTGGGGCCTAAGCACATTCTTGACAGGAGAGAACTTTTAATCAATATCCATACCATCGAAAAATTCAAGGTGCAATGGAAGCACCTTAGTTCGAAAGAAGCTACTTGGGAGCTAGAGACTAATATGCAAGAGGCATATCCAAACTTGTTCCGAGAAGATGTAATGAAAGAATGAAACAAAAGTTATAACATCGAGGAGGGGGTTATATTCTGAGGGGAGGTGTATGTAACACTCCCAAAATTAATAATTATTATTGATTCTACTGGAAAATACTTTATTTATTATTTTATTACTTTTGACAGAAAAGTCAAGGATAAAACATTTTGTAATAAAAAACAATTTAGTTTAATAAAATATGTTGGAAGAGAATAAGACTCGGATATAGCTATTTAAGAGTGTTTGCTGACCAACAAGAATTAAAATAAAAGGGGAAAAAAACACTGAGTGAAAAACCAGGATGGAGGAGGAATCATCACCAAAAATCAGGTCAGAACTCCTAGTTGAGTGATAAAGAGAAGGAGGATCATAAATGACCTATTTCTAGAAAAAATACTATAAATTAGTATGTCTGTAAGGATAAGGAGGATAACATTGGACGAGGGATTAAACATATGTGAAAGGAAAGAGAAGGCACATTGAGGTTTTTCTCCTATGATTTAGTGAATAGGATCAAGCGTTCTAGAGCAAGTAACTTGGCTACTCTGGTAGTTGGTTGGGAGGAACATCATCTCCACTCTTGTTTTCCCAGTGTTGGTGCCAGGTTTATACTTTATATTTTAAATCTTGTAGAATATGTTTAAAACCTAGATTCGTAGTAGATTAATTCTAATTATGTTTGATTAACCTACTGTTGTTATAATTGATCCTAATGAAGTAAAATCATCTATTTTTCTAATCTAGATAGTAATTTACTGTTTTCGACTGTATAATTTCTAAGTGCATCACTTTCCTAGATATGTATTTACTCTGCATGTTCGATAAATTAGCTACCATATTTTCAATTTATGTCTATAAGTATAGATATGCATTCCATTTCCATATAATCAAATGAAATCCAATTATCCAAATCTTCTACACAAATATACAATGTCAGATTATCAAATTGTTAGTATGTAGATATGTAGCTTTAGCATAATTATAGACATAATCCATTTAAATAATAATAATAGTATTATAATCTATAAGGAAACTAAGTTAAAGTATTATGTATCGACTAGGATCTTTATAGGAACAAGCAATATTACTATCATAAGTCCAATTAAATAAGAAAAACAATTACAGGAATTTGTGGGATATTTTCCCTCATATTAATACAAAATAACGAGAGTAGAATCCTATGGATCACAGATCCTTTTGTTTAAAACATTTTCACAATATGCATTGTATATCAAGATTACCAAATCATAATTTTTTTACTTAAACTATCACAAACCTGAAGGGTCGTTTGATAACCATCATTTACACCTTACTACAGGGTCATAAGTGAAGACCACGGATACCCTAGTTTGTACAAGAGGAAGAGCCTCATTTTACTAAACCCGATCATAGTACAGGATAGAGGTCGCGGGATCAAATTCCTCTAAGGATTCTACTTAATTTTCTAGAATCAAACAAAAGGTTACTGATGACCGCTAGTTCTGTCAAATTACAATTAAAGAATCCTAAATCAAATCTGAATTAATACATCGAGGATCATTTTAACATTCAGTAGTAGGATTAGATAATAAAAGATCAATTTAAATCAAATCTACAAATTGACTAATAATCTATATGTCATATCTATTATCCCAACATGGTTTTAGTATTGCAGGTAAGTCCACATTGTGGTTACCAAGATAAGTTACAATTAAAATAGTTCGATATAACCTCCAAGCACGCACGAGATTTTCAAAAATAAAAGGGGCAATCCTAGAATACAAAGGAAATAGATCGAGGGACTTTATTCTAGATCTCATTACTTACAGAGATTGCGGGATCGAGTTCCATAACTGTATTTTTGTTTAAACACATAAACATTAATATAAAATCTTCAGAATCACAGGTTTAAATCATCATCAAAATTACAATAATAAAATCACATAGATGGTCATAGACCTAAATATTATCTACCATCACAACCCTAATAGAAGAAGGTATAATATATAACTACATAGATTATAAAAACAAATGAAACACATTCTTTCATGGCCATTAGCCCATACACAATGGAAGCCGAGGGTTTAACATAATCCATATAAAAGAATTACACACAGGGTAATTTATAGGGGCGAAATTTCGCCAATTGGCTATTTTTGGGATTTTTTTCAAAAAATAAATTCAGTATTTGCTCATTTTCAGTGTCTAACGTCACCTATATTTACATACAATATGTTTTTTTATCATAATATTCGCCAAAATTTACACATTTCAGTGTTATTTTTATGTTTCATATTTAATATTCACGTACCTATCTATAAACATGTTTTTTTCAATCCAAAACAATTGCCTAGAATACTATAATGAAGTATAATATTAGAATCCTTAAAAACACTATAATGAAGTATAATTTACACACAGTGAAATACAAAACAACAATGGGTAATTATCCAACCACAGTTAGCTTCAATCCTTTAAACCCTCAAAAGAATATATATCAATGTTTATAAATTATAGAGTGGCTGTAAGACCATCGTAGATGGCTTCCACTATAAATCCAAGCATATGTTTTATAAACTAAATGGGAATAAGAGCAATCAAGGGTACCCCCGACCCTACCAAGGTTTAGCTTAACTCTTAATGTATTCATTACATTACATTGCCCAATTTTGGATTTATGTCGGAACAACCCTCAAGGGGTTTCCAACATAAACAATGGCTATTTTAAACCTAAAATATTAGAAACCACTTATCCTAGAAGTTGTGGCCACCAAGAAGCCTTACGACCCTGCCCATGAGACCTACAATCAAATGAGATGAGTGTGTATGATTTTGAAGGTTAAAAGAAAATGTAAAAACAATGCCAGATCAAACAAGGGTTGAGGACAACTTACATTGGTGTTCAAAAACATGGGCCTGGGAGGAGGTGACCCCATCGAATTCCTCCCCAACGCCAAACCCTGTGAATGAAACGATTATAATCAATTTTAAGCACACTGTTCACATAAGTAAAAAATCAGTAATACACTTACAAAGTTGGAATTATTACCTTGGCGTTGGGAAATGAGGGCCAAGGGATGACTCCTCTGAGCACACTTATCCCTCCAAAGTATGTAGAAACCAAAGAATATTAGTAAACAAAGAAACTGAACTTTACAAGGAAAATTTTAAGTTGCAAACAAAGGTTTCAGTCATTGTTACCTGTTGGAGAAGACTCTTCACAATTTGGAAGTGTTGGTGGCTTGATGGAGCTCTGGTTTTAGACTGACCACTATTGAGGAAAAACTGACAAGCACTCTCCACCTTGAAAAGAACCACTACCAAACTCCATTAACACTGTGGAAACCTAGTTGAAAAATAAAATTTGCAGAGCTCGTCCCTCGGCCATCCTCCTACAACAGAAACACTAATGTGAATCTCAAATAGAGTAAAATTCCCTTTTCAAAACCCTACAAATCTCTTTGATATCACCATCCAAGTGTAGGGAATGGATTAAATCCCATACTGCCTTGTGGTCCTGGTTTCAGTACCAGCTAGCAGCCAGGACATGTTTTTAACCCCAACTAAAAGTACCAATTAATATCATGGTTGAAATCATTACAATGAAATCATTGCAAATCCAAACCTTGGATGGTGTGTTAATAAAACCAATCATTTAACCTATTCCATGGATCATTGTGGTTAACTTATCATTTGTCAAATAAACCTTATATCATATAAAGTTAAATATTGCACAAAACCACACCTTTGTACCATGGACATATATGATAGAATCTTCATGGAGCTGGTTATGGGGTTAATTCCATCGTGGGTCATGGATAAACCCATACCTTTCCCATGGTATTTTTATATCATAGTTTTAGTGTAGATGGAAATACGTTAGTGCTGGGTTAGGCTAAGGTATTTGGGAAGGGTTTAAATAAAAACATAAGACTAGGTTTATAAAACATTAATATAATGCAAAGTATAAAGTTATGCATTATAAGCTTTAAGCCATAACTAACATCCCCATGAAATAGTATATACCCATATATATAATGGACTAAAAAGAGATGCATCAAACCAAAACATATAGGGTCATAAGAACTGCATTAAAGGACACAAATATGCGGTTCCATGCAAAACATAAGTAGAATAAACCCTTATTATTATTTATATTAATAGGTTGTTGTATGGGGGAACATACTTTACAAACCCTAACCCTCTCATGCTTAGGGGCAATTATTTATAGACATAGTTTGAACTATGTTAAGGACAAGCTTTGAAATTAGTAAAACCAAAAAAGGACTCAGGTAAACAAGTACATCACCCACATGAGTATGGTTGAAGGTTTTGGAAGGAGCTAGAAATCATAATCATTAACAAATCCTATTGTAAGCAGTAGGAAAATAAATATTAAAACCAATAGTAATTAAACATAAAATTCTGTCAAAGTAATTGTAAAAATAACACATATAAAAAAAAAATTATGTACGATTTTTAGTTGTGTTACAATGTTCTTCCTGGATCTGGTCAATGAGGACCTCTTAGAATTAGTGGAGCTGTAGAGAACTGATTGCAAGATACTGCATGCTTTAAATTCTACTTTTGTGACCCTCATTCTGAAATGTGAGAAGCTTTAGACCTTTGTAGACTACCAACTCATATCTCTGTACAATATTACTTATAAACTGATCTCTAAAGTTATCTCCAACTGTCTCAAGCCTATCATGGACATAACCATTTATTCTCAATAGTTTGTCTTTTTGAAAGGCCATTGAATCTTCGAGTCAATGGGAATTACATAGGAAATATTACACTCCATAAAGTCTAAAGGAATGAATTCCCTTGTTTTTAAATTAGATCTGGTCAAAGGTTTGGATCATTTTAACTAGACCTTTCTTTGTCTTGTTCTCCTCCTAGTGGGCTTGTCACTTGACTCAGTAAATTGGATTATGGGTTGTGTCTCCACGACTGATTTTGCGGTGCTTTTTAATGGTTCACCAATAGGTTTGTTCAATGCTTCTTGGGTTATCAGACAGGGTTTCCTACTCTTGCCTGTCCTTTTCCTCCTGGTGATTGAAGGGCTCAGTCTTCTTATTCAAATTTCCAAATTGATTGGGAATCATTCAAGTTATTTCTCTTTCTCCTGCTATGGCCATTACCCACCTTATCTTTTCCAATGATTCAATACTTTTTGGTAAGTTCACTCTAGAGGAATGGAAATCCTTCAAGGTCCATCTCCATCTCTTTTGCTAGGCCTCTGGTATGTGTATCAGTCGGGATAAGTATTCCTTTCTCTTATATAATACTGATGTGGAGACCAAAATAAATATATCTTATATTCTTCCTTTCAGTATGGTCCCAATCGAAAAGGGTTTTAAGTATCTTGGATATACTTTAAACCCACTCGAGTATGGACCTAATTACTAGAGATGGATTGTAAAATATTTGGAAAAAAAATGAAGTTGGTCCTATAGATTCCTATTCCTAGGAGGCCGTCTAATTCTTATCAAGTCGATATCGACTGGAATTCTTGTATACTAGTTTTCTTTGGACAAAATTCCAAAATCTATACTAAACATAATTCGATAATGTATTTTCTCCTTCTTATGGGGGAGCAACAGAACCAAGCAAAGGATGCATTTGGTAGACTGGAACTCTTTATCGAGGCTCTATGAACATGGGCATTGGAATATCAAAAACCTTGAATGTTTCATTATATCACTTAGCTTCAAAACTTTGAGTTCAGTGCTCAAGAGAAAAGGTCTATGGAATAAAGTAATTCAAGCAAAATATCTCAGAGAAACTCCTTTGGAATACTGATTGCATAGGAACAATTTTTATTGCAACGCACATCCCGTATTTGGAATGGATTTGTACGTATTCTCTCATGGATGAATTATAAGATGGGATGGAGTGTGGGAAATGGAAACTGGATAAATCTAGGCATTGATCCCATTTATTGCCTAAATTATTCTTTTTCACTATCAAAAGACAGTAGTACAAAATGAGGAATTAGTGACTACATGACTAAGAATTCTAGTCACCATAGGTTTTTCAAGTGATTTACTACTAAATATGAGAAATTTTGATTGACCCAACTATAAACGACTAATTTAGTCACCAGTTAACAAATATGACTAGATAATAAGTGACAGAGTTAAAAATGACTAACATAAATGAATAATTTAGTCACGACATAAAAAAATGACTAGCTAGAAGAATATTAATTAGTCATTTGTGTTAGTCATTTTTAATTGTGCAAGTTATATTTCATGTGTTGTCATGCCATGGTCAATTTGAATTGGTAGCTTAAAGGTTTTTGCATTATGCATATTCATGTATCCATTTTGGTATAACTCAATTTAACTAATCTCATCGATTGTGCTCATATTTCATTTTCCAAATTCCGAGTCTATTTGACCCTCTCACCAATCGGTTAAAATTTTGGCAAGTTAAAGTCTTTTGATCTTGACAGTGAAACCTATAAAATTTGTGTCCACCAATAAATCATCATTGACACCTACCCATCAGTTTCATCATCACGCCTCTTCTCAAAAAGTTAAAAAATGCCCCCTTGATGCCCCTAGTTATGATAACGACATTATCTTTTATTTTAATAAAAAAAATCCTCCCTCTCATTTTAATTATCTCTTGCCATTTTTAAATTTAAAATAATAATAATAATAAGTTTTCATCCAATTCAATAGGTTTTTAACATATAATAATTAATATAACATGCTTTTCATATATAAATATATTATAGTTAAACATTATATAATATATTAATATTAAAAAAATAAATTTTTATTCATTTATTTTGATAGAAAGATAAATTAATTAAAAATGTATGAAACAAATTTGGGTAAAATAAAAAATTGAAAGGACTGGATTCTAATTATGATCTTTATTAAGAATATCTGCGATTTTAAATTCCATGGTTGCAATAGCCTAATCTTCAATAGTTGGAGATAAAGATAATACATTACCCTCTTTCATGGTTAAAAATGATTGCATTTAGTGGTTATAATGAACAGAGGTAAGAAAAGAATGCGGATCCTAGTTCAGCAGACCAAACACGACGCTAGTAGGGAAGGGCCTAAAGGCACATTAACTGAGACCTTCGACCCTATCACATACCCCACTTTTGCAAAAACAATGTTATATTATTTGATTTTATTGAGGACAATATGTTAAATTTTATGCTAAGTTGTAATTGATGACTCAACATAGTCCAGGATATTTAATGTAATTTTGAATTATTTAATTATAGATAAATTAAAGGAAGATACAAGAGCTTAGGAGAGCTATTAAAAGAGTGTTGCTGGTCAAATTGGTGGAAAGCAAATCGACACGTGGCAGCATCCTCAAACCACTTCCAACTGTTGCAGGTGGAAACCTCCCTAAATTTGGGGTCACGATTCTCCAAGAAAGTGGAATCAGAGTAGGTGGCTCAATTAATGACAACTAACTCAAAAGACCTAGGCAATCTTTATAAAAATTCCCATTGAAGAGAGTTGAGGCTACTCATTCTAGAGAAGTGATCATTCAGGTGAATGTACTTTAGATAAATTCAATGGAAGGGAATTGTGGAAAGAGTTTGAGGGGATAACTGCTGAGTGATATAGAGAAGATTTTCAGCTGAAGGATCTTACTGCTGAGTGCAGAGTGTTTTACTGAGTCATTGGACTAGTCTATTGTTTGCATGCTCTACCAGTTCTCAGCCAAGAAGACTAGGAACAAGCTCGGGGGTCCTGAGGAACCGTTGTTTGAGTGCTCTCCAGGAGTTTGGTAGGGAGGAATGGCCTCATAACACTGTTTTTGGCTATCCTAAGCAGGTTCTACATTATTTTGTTTTTTAGTTATCAGATAGTTAAATTTGAATCTGACAGTTAAATGAATGTTAAATATTTAGTTGTAAAATGTTAGAGTTAGTAATCTTTTAGATTATTGAAGAGATGAATTTGAAATAGTAATGTGTTAAGATGGAAAATAATTGTAGTCTGTGTTTTTCCACACCTAGAAGGACGAGGCTGTACTCCAGCACAGATAGAGTATTTACAATAGATGGAAGAAAATGCTAAGAGACTGATTATAGAATATATGTGGTTCTACATTTAGTAGTAGTAGAGTAATTTATTTCAGTATGTAGGTTATTATTAAAATAAAATTAATATGGTTATTTATGTGTATTGTTTATGTAAATATACTAGAAAAGAAATAGCAGCAATCTAGTACAGGTAGAAGGATTAATATGTTAATAAAATACTCTAGTAGATAAGATGTTGTGCTCATAGACAATAGAATATTATTTTTATTCAAGTTAAAATATGTTGCAGGTTAAACTATGTTATGTTAGATATATATTCCTTTGTGTTTACCTAGTAACTAATCTCAATGCAGTAGAAGAATCATAGTCAAGATACGTTGTTTATATTTAGTTTAGTAAAGAAATAAACTACTAATCATATAGTTTATTTACTAATAATATCAACTAAACTAAGACTAACAATTATATAAATGAAGAAGGGTTATATGAAAAGTATCTAAATTATAAATAACAAATTAGTTACAGAATCTATGCTTATCTTTTCAAAGAACTCTGAGTAAAATTCTTTCTATCATTTTAGTAAATAAAAACAATAAGAATATGATAATAACTAATATAAAAATAAATATATATCTATGTAAAGAACCGTTCTATAATTATAAACAAGTTTATACCTGCAAAAGTAAACTACAGGGTCTAAACCCTAAATTAAATTTATTGTTTCCAATAAAAACAATTAAGCTATAATCCATTTATTTGGATCATTATATCAATAAACAATTAAACTAATATAGATTGGTTACAGTCCTTATTACAAATATATGTACAAATACAATTTAAAGATATTACAATACACACCTGTAATAATATTAACTTAAAACAAATTTAACAAGTAACAGAACCTATTTTAAAAAGAATTAATTAAAGAAGGGCTTCATTCAAGAAAATCCTAGCTCGCATTTCCTGAGCAAACAAGTAAAATAAATTACCCTATGACTGAGTTATAGTCCTAAAATATTAACAATAATCTATTACAAAATATAATAAACAATAAAATTATTTATTCACAGTCGAATAGGGTAAAACCCTAACTTACATAGAGTCACATATAGAGTATACTGCAAAACAAGTCTGAGCTGGAAGAAAATCCCTTTAAAAACGAGTCTATTGCATTAACAGGCCGTAAGGCCAGAAATTAAAACTAATTACAACACCCAGCTCACGGCCAGGACTACCCATTGACTTAGAGAGTCTTTGAAGACATAATAAAACCAACAACAACCTTTAAAAAGAAACTGCATAACTAATGGTGATGATGGACAAGATTCCAAGCTCAGGGTTTCGCCATCAACAACCCTATTACAAGTAGGGTAAGAACCCATTTGTTGAACCCAGGGCTTACCATTTTGGAGCCACGAGCCCTCGAAGATAGCCAGCAGCATATTTTTCACTATTTGCAAGAGTGGTCACAAGTTCCTACAAGAGCACGACACTGTGTGTTAGTTACAAAACTCTTTCGCTAATGTAAAGCCCTACTGTAAAAATAAATCTACTGTGAGTCTTCTAAAATGGAAAGAAAACTAAGTAATTTCCTTAATAAAGAGAATGAACAGTCCAGCGACGGGACTGACAGCAACTGCAAAGTGTGCATACAAATATCCAAACCCTACGACGATGGTAAAGCACAACAAACAGCATTTGAAGCTTAGCTTTTCACTGTAGTGATAGGCCATAGGGGAGGCAAGATGAAGCTAAGGATATGCTACGAGTCAAGTGAAACAACCAGTGAAATCTCACTTGGTAGAGCCCACATCTACGAAGGCTAGCAGTAAGATTGTACTCAGGAGACTACATCAAATTTAACCCAAGTGTTGGAGCAAGCTAGTACAGGAAAAATACTCATGGCCGCCATGAAAAACTTGTAGAGCAGCCCGAATGCCAGCATGAACTGCGGAGGGATAATGACAAATCATTTAGGTTTGAAGAGTTTTAAAACATCAACACTTGGACAATAGGTGACCACGTTCCCTCAATTATTTCAAACAATGCATGGATCGACTCCAAAGTCCACCTACATTTTTCATTCTTCCAATTATTAAAACAATGATTTTTAACAAAACGATGCATGAACTATAATGTATTCAAATATATATCACATCGCTAATCATATATCAATTATATCGTAATGTTTAATAGCTCGATATTGGCGTTTGGTTAAATCATAATTCATCAACGTTGACCCTAGTAAAATGTGGTAACCATTTGATGTATGGGAAAGTACAAAGTTGATTTGTTTAGAACCTTCGAACTAACTATTATAGATTTATATGCTTGTAAACATTTGTGATTATGCATGTTTATAACCCTTTTAAAACCAATGACTTGAATGGTGATAAATTATAGAGTTGGATAGCATAGTAAAAGAGCATAATTATGGCTTTTACAAAGTTCAAATTTGGTTTAAAACCTTCTTAGACACTAGTTGCTTCTCAACTTGTCAATGCTAGAAGTTTACCATATTTTTCTATGTCGGACTAAGATAGTTTGTGATTGATCAAGATAACCTGTACTTAGCATAGGATAGAATGTTGATCATTATAGAAAAGATATACCATAATAGTTGTTATAGACATTAACTTAATGTAAGAAAGGCGTTATGGTAATAATAAGAATTACAATGGAATAACCTTACTCAAGTCCATAATCATTGGAACAATATTGATTGACTTAGATTTAGGAAGTAAAGGCAAATAGTATTCCATGTGAAACGGTGCAATTGATTTTACATTAATAAATCTCATATTATCAAGGAGTTTTACTGGCAGTAAGTTTCCCTATAGAATGTAAACAACGAGCAGTTGGTACTTTAGTAAATATTATGATAATGCATGTGGTTTGTACATATAAGTAATATGTTGATACTTACCATAACTCATAAGTTAGAAATAAACTCGAAAACATTTATTCTATTGAAAATCTTTACTATCAGTATTGATAGAATCTCTTTCATGAATTAAAAACCAATAGTACAATAAGTATAACATTTGCAAGATAAGCATGTTGAAATAGAAACTAATATGCGACAAAGAATACGAGCTTAGAGTTCACAGTAATTATGGTTGGTGTCGCTAAGTTTGATAAAGAGAGGAACTCATTTATTTGAACTTTGCTTACAAGAAAAACTGAAGAAAATAACTACTTTACCTTGTTGAAGTTGCTTGGAATTTATCATCTTATTTTACCAAGCATATTAATTGAAAATAGAAACACTTCTTGATACTTTATGAATTTAAAATGTCTACTTGTTCGATCATACCTGTAAACCTGTAAGAACCAGTAATATTTCTGCATTAGCATAAATGCTAAGTAAGCCCAGGATTCAAAGCTAGATTCCACCTACTTGCCATAAAGAAGACTCATCAGTAAACAGTATGCAAGTAAATCTTTTTTTTTGTTACAAAAAGGAAACTACTTTAGTTAACGTAATTTGAAAATATGTAATACTAATCGTTGGACTGTTTCATTTTCCGCTAACCATTAGCTATTTAGTAAACCACAGGTTTAGCATTTTATGTTATCTCAAAATTTTAAATTTTTGTGAAAATTTGGGGTTTTGACATGTGGTATCAGAGCACAAGGTTCAAACACTAGGCCTTAATGAAGGCCAACTAGCTTTTATGAAACAGTGAATTTGAATTATTATGCTAATGTATTTTCTTTTAAATGTTATTCAATAGAGAAATTGTTTTTGAAGTTTAACAAATAGGTATGGAAAGGATGGGGGAATATGCAGAAGAGGAATCTCTATTTACTGACCAGAAAAGTTACCAAGAGATTCTATACCAGAAGATTTGACCACTGATTCCTCAAAACTGTTACAAACAGTAAAAGACCTAAAATTAGAAATGGAATCAGTTAAACGAGAGAATGAAAAGATTCTGAGAGACCAGGAGGAGCTGAATCAGATCCTAACAAAAAGATTTCAAACTGAGGGTAGGGGTAAAAGAGCTTAATTAGAAGATCCAAGTCATCAACATAAATTTAAAAAGATGAAACAGACTAAAAATGAAAGCAGTTCATCTTCAAAGTTTTTTGGTGATCAACATAAATTTCTTTCCACTAGTGATAATAGTGATGATGACCATTATACTAAAAAGAGGAAATACAAACCTCATGAGGAAATTTCTAAAGAATTCAAAAAAATAAAACCACCAACATTCAATGGAGAGATTAAGAAGGGGGAGGAAGCGGAATTTTGGTTATCTGGGATGAAGAAGTACTTCCAGATATATAACTATTCTAACCAATTAAAGGCTAGAATGGCTATCTACAATCTCTCAGGAAAGATTGGCATTCGGTGGTAGGAATTGAAGAGAGTGAAGGGAATAAAAGAGAAGAATGTAAATTGGAGTACCTTCAAGAGTTACTTTAAAAATAAATTTCTGTTTGACCAATACTATGAAGAGAGAGCAAAAAAATTTTATGAGCTTAAATTAGGATCCATGACTATGAAAGATTTAAAAAACAAACTTTAAAGTCTGCTCAGGTATGTGCCATACCTTGTAGATGAAAAACCAAAGGTACAGCGATTCCTCAGAAGAATGTAAATTGGAGTACCTTCAAGAGGTACTTTAAAAAGAAATTTTTGTTTGATCAATACTATGAAGAGAGAGCAAAAGACTTTTATGATCTTAAATTAGGATCCATGACTATGAAAGATCTAAACAACAAATTTTTAAGTCTTCTCAGGTATGTGCCATACCTTGTAGATGAAAAACCAAATGTACAATGATTCCTTAGCTGTCTACCTTATCATATTAAGGACGGGATTGAGTATGACAATCCAAAGACTTTGGAAGAAGCTATGAGGAAAGCCAACTTCTGTTATGAACAGAATCAGAAGAAGGAAAGCATGGCCAACTCGAAGGCCAAGAAGAATAATAACCTGTGTGAGCAAAAGAAGAAAGAATTTTTTGCCAACAAGAATTCTAAAAACAATAAGGATAGAAATTTTCCTAACAAGAATTTCCAAGGGAATAAGAATAATTCACCAAGAAATCAGAAAAATTCCAAGAGTAAATAATTTGCTAATAACCATGGTAATTACACCAAGAAATTTGAACGCAAAGAGCCTATAAAATGCTGGGAGTGTAATGGCCCACATTATGCCTCAGTTTGTCCTAATCGAAAAAAGTCTGTCAGTAATATTCATACTATACAAGAGGAAATGACTGTTGGAGAACTAGCGAGGACTATGCCCAGAATCAATGCATCCTTGGAGAATCGACAAGTAGAATATCAAACTTCCATGGTGGAAGTAGAAGGTATGATAAACCCAACCCCTATAACTATTTATATCATAACTATTTAATTGATCTAGGAGCTAGTCTCAGTTATATTTCACCTAAAATGATAGAAAAATGTAAGTTACCTTTTGAAAATTTTGAAAATTCTTGGTTAGTTCAGTTAGCCACTAGTGCTAAAAGGAAGGTAACTTGTTTTGTAAAAGAATGTGCAGTAGTTATGGATCAATTTGAAACTGTTGTAAAGCTTAATGTATTACCTCTTGGTTCTTATGACTTACTCATCAGTATGGATTGGTTAGAACAACATAGGGTAATTTTAAATTGTTATTATAAAACCTTTACATGTATAAACGGTGATGGAAAACCAGTAAGTGTAAAAGGAATCCTTAGAAAAACCACCATAACGCAGATTTCTACTCTACATATTAAGAGAGTTGTTGGGAAGGGTTGTAAAGCTTATATAGTAACAATAGATGATGAGGAGAATTTAAATAAGATAGATAAATTGAAATTGGAAGACATACTAGTTTTAAGAGAGTATGCTAATGTATTTTCGGAAGATATTTTGGGACTACCTCCGAAAAGGGAACTGGGTTTTGCCATTGAGATGGTACCTAGTGCAGTACCTAGCTCAAAGGCCCCTTATCAAATGAACATACTTTAACTTAATGAATGAAAGTCACAATTAAAAGAACTTATTGATAAAAAGTGTATTCGACCTAGTGTGTCTGCCTGGGGGGCACCTGTCATCTTCGTTAAGAAAAAGGACGGAACCATTCGACTTTGCATAGATTACCGTTAGTTGAATAAGATGACCATTAAAAATTGATACCCGTTGCCCCACATAAATGATCTATTTGATCAACTACGTGGAGCCACAGTGTTTTCAAAAATAGATTTAAGGTCTGGATATCATCAAGTTAGGATTAAAGATGAAGACATCTTTAAAATAACTTTTAGAATTTGATATGGCCATTACGAGTTTGTCGTCATGCCATTCGGGCTTACTAATGCCCCAACTATTTTTATGTCTTTAATTAACAATGTTATGCATAAGTATCTAGATAAGCTTGTAGTTGTGTTCATCGATGATATATTAATCTACTCAAAAACTGGAGAACATAAAGAACATTTAAAAATTGTTTTGTAAGAGTTACAAGATCATCAACTCTTTGCAAAGTTTAGTAAATGCAATTTCTTCAAAGATAAGATTAAGCGCTTAGGTCATGTGGTGACTAAGGAAGGGATTTTGGTGGATCTCGAAAATATAAAGGTGATCGAAGATTGGTCGGTTCTTAAGGATGTAATTGATGTTTGATCCTTCATGGGAATTACCGGTTATTACTAGAGGTTCATTGAGGGTTTTTCGAGAAGCACAAATCTAATAACTTCTTTGTAGAAGAAATGAAAGAAATTTGATTGGAACTAGAAATGCAAGGAAAGCTTTAAAAAATTAAAAACTTTATTAACCAACGCACCTATTTTAAAAATAACCAATCCAAATAAAGAATTTTTAGTGTGCACTCATGCTTGCAATGATGGTTTAGGTGGTGTCCTAACTCAAGAAGGGCATTTTATTGCCTATGAGTCTCAGAAATTAAAAATTCATGAAAATAATTATGCAACTTATGATCTGGAATTAGCTGCTGTTATACATGCTCTAACGATGTGGCCTCATCACCTAATTGGAAGAAAATTTATTTTAATGATTGATAATAAAGGATTAAAGTATATGTTAGATCAACCTAATCTAAATTCCAGACAAGCTAGGTGGCTAGCTTTTCTGAGTATGATTTTGAAATTAAGCACATTAAAGGTAAAGAAAATAAAGTTGTTGATGCATTAAGTAGGAATGCAAGGTTGAATTTCACAGCAGTTATCAACACTTATACAGTAGATTTGAATGAATAGCTTAAAGCAGGGATAGAACAAGATGAAATTTACCAAAATTTACAAGCTAAAATGAAAGAAAATTCAATAGAAAGCTTAAGTAAAGGGTACAATTTGAATGCAAAAAAAAATTTACTGTATAAAGACAGAATATAAGTACCTGACGTACCTAAAGTTAAACTATTAATTTTGGATGAAATCCATAAAATTCCATACTCAGGTCATCCAGTCTATCAAAAGACTATAACTATGTTAAGAAAAGAATATTTTTGGCCAAATATTAAGACTGAATTAGCAGAGTATATTTCTAGGTGTTTTGAATGTCAACAGGTGGCAACTGAACATCAACACCTAGTTGGATTACTTCAGCCATTACCCATTCCTAACTAGAAATGGGAGATAATTAGTCTCGATTTTGTTACTCGAATGCCTAGAAATTAGAATTTAAAATTCTATCATGGTAGTAGTCGATAAGTTAAGTAAATCAGCTCATTTTATACCTGTTAAAAATACATATAAAGTTGCAAACACAGCTGATATATTTCTAAAACATATTTTTCGACTGCATGGAATACCGAAAGTCATAATCTCAGATAGAGATCCTAAATTTATAGGTAACTTTATGAAATATCTATTTAAAGGATTAAACACTACATTAAATTTTAGTACTTCGTTCCATCCTCAAATAGATGGACAAACTGAAAGATTAAACCAAGTACCGAAAGATTTATTAAGAATGTATATGAAAGACCAGCCAGGTAAATGGGAGGATTATTTGCATATGGTAGAATTTGCTTATAATAATAATTATCAGGCATCCGCCAGATTTAGTCATTTCGAAATTTTGTATGGAAGGAAATGTAATACTCCTATCTCTTGGAGTAATACGGTGGATAGATTAGTATTAGGTCCCAAACTATTAAAGGAAATGCAAGAAATTGTAAAGCAGGTACAAGGTAATCTAAAAGTTACACAGGATCGACAGAAAAGTCAAGCATACCTTAAAAGAACTCCAAAGGATTTTCAGGTAGGTGAACATGTGTTCATCAAGGTGAGGCCCAAAAAGAGCTCTCTGAGATTAGGGAGTCGTGCAAAACTAGCGCCTCGTTACTGTGGTCTATTTGAAATTCTATCCAGGATTGGACAAGTAGCTTATCAATTAACGTTACCACCAAATTTAAGAGTACATAATTTTTTTCACATTTCTGTATAAAAGAAATATGTTCATGATGCTACTCATGTTGTTAACTAGAATGATGTATAGGTGGAACCAGAAGGAGGTTTTCTGGTGGAACTTGACTATGTCCTCGGGCGGAGGGGGATTACACTTCGGAACCGCACCATTGGACAGATGAAGGTGCAATGGAAGCACCTTAGTCTAGAGGAAGCCACCTAGGAACTTGAAATTACTACACGAGATGCATATCCAATTCTGTTCTAGGGGAATTTTAAGGATGAAGAATAAATAACATCGAGAACGATGTTATGCTCTAAGGGGGTGTGTATGTCACATACCCTAATTTTGCGAAAACAATGTTATATTATTTGATTTTATTGAGGACAATATGTTAAATTTTATGCTAAGTTGTAATTGATGTCTCAGTAGAGTCAAGGATATTTTATGTAATTCTGAATATTTGAATTATAAATAAATTAAAGGAAGAGACAACAGCTTAGGAGAGCTATTAAAAGAGTGTTACTAGTCAAATTGGTGCAGGATATTGGGTGGAGAGCAAACATACATGTGGCAGCATCCTCAAACCACTTCCAACTGTTTTAGGTGGAAACCTCCCTGCATTTGGGGTCATGATTCCCCAAGAAAGTGGAATCAGAGCAGGCGGCTCAATTAATGTCAACTGACCCAAAAGACCTAGGAAATCTTTATAAAAATGCCCATTGAAGAGTGCTGAGGCTGCGCATTCTAGAGAAGTAATCATTCAGGTGAATGTACTTCAGAGAAATTCAATGGAAGGGAATTGTGGAAAGAGTTTGAGGGGATAACTGTTCAGTGATCTAGTGCAGCTTTTTAGTTGAAGGATCTTACTATTGAGTGTAGAGTGTTTTATTGAGTCATTGGACTAGTCTATTGTTATGCTCCACTAGTTCTAAGCCAAGAAGACCAGGAACAGGCTTGGGGGTCCTGAGGAAGCGTTGTTTGAGCACTCTCCAGGAGTTTGGTATGGAGGAATGGCCTCCTAACGCTGTTGTTGTCTATCTTAAGTAGGTTCTACATTATTTTGTTTTATAGTATTAGATAGTTAGTTCTGAATGTGACAGTTAAATGAATGTTAAATATTCAGTTATAAAATGTTAGAGTTAGTAATCTTTTAGATTATTGAAGAGATGAATTTGAAATATTAATCTGTTAAGATGGAAAATAATTATAGTCTATGTTTTTCCACACCTGGAAGGACCATGCCGTACTACAGCGCAGATAGAGTATTTACAGTAGATGGGAAAAAATGTTAAGCGACTGAATATAATAGATGTGGTTCTACATTTAGTAGTAGCAGAGTAATTTATTTCAGTATGTAGGTTATTATTAAAAGAAAAATAATCTGGTTATATATGTGTATTGTTTATGTTAATATACTAGAAAAGAAATAGCAGTAATCTAGTACAGGCAAAAAGATTAAAACGTTAAGAAAATATTCTAGTAGATAAGATGTTGTGCTCACAGACAATAGAATATTCTTTTTATTCAAGTTAAAATATGTTGTAGGTTAAACTCTGTTATGTTAGATATATATTCCTTTGTGTTTACCTAGTAACTAATTTCAATGCAGTAGAAGAATCACAGTCAAGCTACGTTGTTTATATTTAGTTCAGTAAAGAAATAAACTACTAATCATATAGTTTATTTGCGAATAATATCAACTAAACTAAGACTAACAATTACTATAAACCAAGAAGTGTTATATGAAAAGTATCTAAATTATAAAGAACAAATTAGTTATAGAATCTATTCTTGTCTTTTCAAAGAACTCTGAGTAAAATTCTTTCTATCATTTTAGTAAATAAAAACAATAAGAATATGATAATAACTAATATTAAAATAAATATATATCTATGTAAATAACTATTCTATAATTATCAATAGTTTTATACCTACAAAAGTAAACTACAGGGTCGAAACCCTAAACTAAATTTATTGTTTCAAATAAAAACAATTAAGCTATAATCCATTTATTTGGATCATTATTTTAATAAACAATTAAACTAATATAGGCTGGTTACAGTGCTTACTACAAATATATGTACAGATACAATTTAAAGATATTACAATACACACTTGTAATAATATTAATTTAAAACAAATTTAATAAGTAACAAAACCTATTTTAAAAAGAATGAATTATACAAGGGCTTCATTCAGGAAAACCCTAGCTCATATTTCCTGAGCAAACAAGTAAAATAAATTACACTATGATTGAGTTACAGTCCTAACATATTAACAATAATGTATTACAAAATATAATAAACAGTAAAATTCTTTATTCATAGTCGAATAGGGTAAAACCCTAGCTTACACAGAGTCACATATAGAATATACTGCAAAACTAGTCTGAGCTCGAAGAAAATCCTTTTAAAAACCACTGTATTGCATTGACAGGCCATAAGGCTAGAAATTAAAACTAATTACAACACCCAGCTCACGGCTGAGACTACCCATCGACTTAGCGAGGGTTTGAAGACATAATAAAACCAACAACAACCTTTAAAAAGAAACTGCATAGCTGATGGTGAAGCTGGACAAGCTTCCAAGCTCAGGGTTTCACCATCGAAAACCCTATTACAAGCAGGGTAAGAATCTGTTCGTTGAACCCAGGGCTTATCAGTTTGGAGCCACAAGCCCTCGAAGACAACGAGCAGCATCTTTTTCACTATTCGCAAGAGTGGTCATAAGTTCCTGCAAGAGCACGACACTATGTGTTAGTTACAAAACTCTTTCGCTAATGTAAAACCATAATGTAAAAATAAATCTACTGTGAGTCTTCTAAACTGGAAAGAAAACCAAGTAATTATCTTAATAAAGAGAACGAACAGTCTAGAGACGGGACTATCACCAACTGCAAAAAGTGCATACAAATCTCCAAACCCTACGACTATGGTGAAGCACAACTTACAGCATTTGAATCTTAGCTTTTCACAGCAGTGACAAGACATGGGGGAGGCAAGATGAAGCTAAGGATATACTGCGAGTCAAGTGCAACAACTGGTGAAATCTCACTTGGTAGAACCCAAAGCTACGAAGGCTAGTAGTAAGACTAAACTCAGGAGAACACATTTAACCCAATTGTTGGAGCAAGCTGGTATAGGAAACATACTCACGGTTGCCACTAAAAACTTGCAGAGCAGCCCAAAGGCCAACGTGAACTGCGGAGGGAGAATGACAAAGAATTTAGGGTTGAAGAGTTTTATACCGTCAACACTTGGATAGGAGGATACCACATGCCCTCAATTATTTCAAACAATGCATGGGTTGACTCCAAAGTCCACTTGTGTTTTTCATTCTTCCAATTATTTAAACAATAATTTTTAACAAAACGATGCATGAACTATAATGTATGCAACTATATATCCCATTGCTAATCATATATCAATTATATCATAATGTTTGATAGCTCGATATTGGCATTTGGTTAAACCATAATTCATCAACATTGACCCAAGTAAAATGTGGTAACCATTTGATGTATGGAAAAGTCCAAACTTGATTTGTTTAGAACCTTCGAACTAACTATAGATTTATATGCTTGTAAACATTGTTGATTATGCATGTTTATAACCCTTTGAAAACCAACAACTCAAATGGCGATAAATTATAAAGTTGGATAGCATAGTAAAAGAGAATAATTATGACTTTTACAAAATTCAACTTTGGTTTAAAACCTTCTTAGACGCTAGTTGCTTCTCAACTTGTCAATGCTAGAATTTTACCATATTTGTCTATGATGGACTAAGATAGTTTGTGATTGATCAAGATAACCTGTACTTAGCATAGGATAGAATGTTGATCATTATAGAAAAGATCTACCATAATAGCTATTATAGACATTAGCTTAATGTAAGAAAGGAATTACGGTAATAATAAGAATTACAATGGAATAACCTTAATCAAGTCCATAATAATTGGAACAATATTGATTGACTTAGATTTAGTAAGTAGAGAAACACGTTATTCCATGTGAAATGGTGCAGTTGATTTTACACTAATCAAGCTTATATTATCAAGGAGTTTTACGGGCAGTAAGTTTCCATATAGAATGTAAACAACGAGCAGTTGGTACTTTAGTAAATATTATGATAATGTATGTGGTTACAATAGTACATGTAGTACAACATTGATGAAGAAGCTGATAACCTATTAGTGTACAACTGGTTTGTACATATAAGTAGTAGGTTGATACTTACCATAACCAATAAGTTAGAAATAAAATCGAAAACATTTATTCTATTTAAAATATTTACTATCAGTATTGATAGAAGCTCTTTCATGAATTAGAAACCAATAGTACAATAAGTATAACATTTGCAAGATAAGCATGTTAAAACAGAAAGTAATATGCGACAAAGAATATGAGCTTAGAGTTCACAGTAAGTATCGTTGGTGTCTCTAATATTGATAAAGAAAGGAACTCATTTATTTGAACTTTTCTTACAAGAAAAATTGAAGAAAATAACTACTTTACCTCATTCAAGTTGCTTGGAATTTATCCACTTATTTTACTAAGCATATTAATTGCAAATAGAAACACTTCTTGATACTTTATGAATTTAAAACGTCTACTTGTTCGATCATACCTGTAAACCTGTAAGAACCAATAATCTTTCTGCATTAGTATAAATCCTAAGTAAGCCTAGGATTCAAAGTTAGATTCCACCTACTTGCCATAAAAAAGACTCATTAGTAAACCGAAAGAAAACAGTATGCAAGTAAATATGTTTTTTTGTTATGAAAAGGAAACTGCTTTAGTTAACATAATTTGAAAATATGTAATACTAATCGTTGGACTGTTTCATTTTTCGCTAACCATTAGCTGTTTAGTAAACCGCAAGTTCAGCATTTTATGTTATCTCAAAATTTTAAATTTTGGTGAAAATTTGGGGTTTTGATAGACCCCTTTGGGCACAAAATTGTGCCTCAAACTGAGCCAATTCCATTACCATCCCCAAATATCCTATTTGGACCTAGGCTTTGAATGAACTGTGGATAACCAACAGGGACACTAGTTCTAGAACAAATAAAAATGAGCGCAGGGGAATGGTTGGTTGAAATAGGATTGCTAGGATTGCTTGCTAGCAAATACAAAAGCAATAACCTTTTTCTTCATATGATTCTTGAGCACATGGAAAAATCTCTCCTCCACCTATCCAAGGTGCTTCACATAACGATTCCTGAGCACATGGAGAAAGCTATTCTTGACCTATCCAAGGTGCTTCACCTTATCTATTTTTATTTTTATTTTGATACTTTAATTAAATATCTTTCATTAAAACCCATCAGTCGCATTCTTCCTTTGAAACCCTATATAAAGTATTTTCATTGTGAAATTTTGGTTGTAAGATCGATTGCTTTTAGCAATTGTGGAGTTTCTTTAGTTTTCGGTTCCTTCTTTGTATCAGGTTTATTTTTTTTTGGAATATTAGGGTTAGGCAATTGATTATCTTGGGCATTTTTTCTATCATTACACTTCCTGTTGGTCTTAGCCTACAAATTCTAGTTGTATGGCAGCAATATTACAAGATCTTACCCCCTTTGTCCCTCAATATTAGTGTGATGTATTTGTATACAATTTAGATACTAAGGAGTTCTATACATGAGCTCTAATTACCTTTGATGGTAGAATACATTTGAGGGAAGCAAGGGCATTGTCTCATCTCCAAGGAAAAGTGATTTCTGTCTGTATGCCTTGGAAAAAGATTACCTGTCAACAAACATATTACAACACAATTTTATGTCCTGCCCCAATCTACTCTATACTAAAGACCGAGTTACTGAGTCTGATTGACTCTTTTCAACAGGAAAATAAAGGTAATGGTATTGATACTACACACAATGGTATATGGTGGTACACAAGGGCACATAACAGTGTACATTAGAGTTTCACAGTGTTTCCTCCAGGGAGACCTCCTGACAGATTCCTTAACTTTGGATAGGTATGGACTTGGTATTTCATCGAACACTTGTGTGGAATGTCATTGACTACTGTATACTTCCTGTAGGTGCCTTAGAACAAAATATTATTTGTTGTATGCATATTTTGGGATGTTAATGGTACATTTTAGAAATCGAATAGATTCCATTTTAATATGGAAAAAAATCTTAAAACACATGCAACTGAGTTTGTAACATCCCCTCTCATACTCTTATTCTTCAGTAATAAAAATGAAAAGGTAAATGTAAAGGTTCCACTTTTCAGCCAGAAACTCAAGGTTGGAAAAATCATTGTAAGTAATGTCATGTTAATTTCTTAAGTTGTGAATTGCTTTAGTACACGTAGGAGATTGAGGGTCTGAATCGACTAAAAGAATTGGGAATGAATCCACTAGGGAGAGGTTGAATGGTTGAGAACAATGAGTTGGATGACCAATGTGATCTTGATGTTTCAAGTACTGGAATAAGACTTAACCAATCTTGATGATCTAAAGACTTATAAGCTTTCTTATAAGTTGAGAGAGATATGGAGTAGACCAATTTGCTAATTGGTGGCAAGCATATAAGGGACCCTATTATATTGTTAGTTAGAATAAAAAGTTAATTACTATTATATTAAATGATTGTCCTATTGTGATCATACTCTCATCTTATGGAATGAAGTCTCCAAGCAGTATTCTAAAAACTTTTGATAAGATGCCAACATTAGAAGGAATATTTTATGTAATTATAATTATATATATTGTTTATTTTAATTAAATTGTGTTATCTCTATAACAATAATTTGTATTATAAGTTATATGTCACAAGATTGTTTTAAATAGATTATTGTATAAAGAGCCACACTTACTAAATACATATAAGTAAATATGTAAACATATTAAAAGAATAAATGTTTAATTAACTATTGAAACCATTATACACGTGTATATATTATAAAGGACGGATGAGATGTTGTGTATAATATACATCCTTACGAGATCATAGAGTGGCTTTAGATAGGTAATTTATATCTTTTAATATTGTAAATTAAAGAATAGGGAAAGATGGTTAAGAAACCGTTGGGATTTGTCTTTTTGGAAGAGGAGGGCATGAGGGAGGCGGTAGCAATTTTGTTTGGGGAGTTATTTCTCCTTCACATTTTTGCAATCTACATGGAGTCAAGTGAATCATAGATAATGTGTAAGAGGATGTTAATACAAAACCAAAAATAGTATAAATAAGATAAGTGTTTTCAAAGAATGGGACAATATAACCTCTGCAGTGAAGAAGAGACAGAATCCACACCTTGCACTTGATCGAATTCAGTGGGATCGATAGTATCAAACTTTGTCAAAACTTAGATAAGTAATATACACATTTTGGTTTTGTTAAATGCATAAGTAAAAAGAGTTCAGATAAAATATGTTTATATTATCCGATTCATACATTTTGAGGGGCATAATATTTGACAGAAAAGTGATTTTTCCTTTGGCATAGATCCATATGTCTTTGCAAGTCTGTATAGAACCCTTCCAGTCTCATTCCCCTTTTTTCTTCATTGGGCACTGGTTCAGTAAAAGATGAATTCTCCTAGTATAAGTGACAAATCTCTTTCTTTGGGAAATTTTATTGTTTCATTGAGTTTTTTTTTCAAAAACCCTCTTGAGGTCATGAAGTTATCAATATGCCTTTCTTCTACATGATTTTTTTGTTAAATATTCCGTATGTGCTACTATTGAAGGTCAAAACTATTGAAGAGGGCCAAATTTTCTATAGAAGTTTCGCTGAAAATTCAAACTAATTTTTAAGATAAATTGAGTTAATCTTTCCATACCGCAGAGTAGTAAAAAAGTAGAGGTTTTCGTGGAAACAGATGCCAGTATAGTTTTCCTACTAAATTGATACCCTCTGTGAATGGCCACAATATCAACTTTCTTAGATATGGACCTGGGGATTTGCTAGTTTTCTTTCCTTTCTACACTTTCAATGGCTTTATTCATCCCTTGTGTCCCTTTTCCTCCCATATTCTCTTCTAGAGATTTTAAAATCAACTAGGGTGGAGTGCAATCCCTCCTTCCCAAACTTTTCCTGTAACCTCAATTGAGATGTCATTAGGCAGGCCATTAGCAATATCCATTTCTACACACAACTTGGCATAGATTCCTTCTTGAAGAAAAGATTTTGAATTGTTCACAATTTCTTGCTTGGGTAGCCCTTGCATATCTTACAATACAAATCTTCCCAAATATTAGTTCTTCTTATGTATATCATCGATAGATGTGCTTAACTCCCAATAAAATTGAAAAAATGGGTCCATCTCCACCGAAACTTGAAATTGTTCTCATTGTTCTATTTCTATTTCACATGTTTGATATAACTTGTAGATATTTTATTGGCCACTATTGTCCATATTGTTTTAGTCTGTTTGACATCATTACTTATGCAAGTTTGTTTTAGCTTGTTGTTGATTACTTTGCATTTCTCCAAGAGATGCATAATTGTTGATATTTCCATAACTTTAGTTCATATTACCCGTCCAGTTTTACACATAAGGGTGTTTCTTTGTCTTTTTATTTCTTAGCCGGTTTATATTTCTGAGTCTTTTACAGCATTTGGAGCCCTTTCTTGAACTTCTGGAATTCACTTTTGACCATTTCTTACCTCCTCATCTGCTTGTGTTTCATTTTTCCAAGGTTACTTTTCTTTATTTCAATATACTGTGTGGCCTCATTGATGGTCTGCCAATTTTATGATTAATATAGTTGTCCATGTTATCATATTATCTTTGATGATGCAGTGTCGTTCACTAAACACATCTTTATTATTTCCCTATTTGATTAATCTACTACCATGTGCTCTCTGATAGATTTTGTTTCTCCTAGTTGTTAACATAGTTTCTCTTGCCATGGTTAGCCATTCCACCTACAGTTCATAGATGTAATAGTTTAAAATACACTATGAAATGATCCCTTTGCAACTTAGTTTGGTCCATCAATTAATTTTCTTTGTTTCATCAATGGACATGAAATGTCCCACTAATATCGTGTTCTTGTTCCAATTACTGTCTTAGGCTTACAATGAAACAATTGTATTTCATATAAGGAATAAAACTCTTCTTTTGTTTTTCAAAGATACATTTCTGAAAATTATTTTGTTGACCTCAAGGATGCTAAGGATTTATAATATTGTTCTTAACTTATTCATTATGAACTATGCATGTTGTTCCAGTCCGTATGTTACTTTTTCTTATGCTTGCTCTTTGGTGTCCTTAAACCTCATTGGTTTTGTGTAGGAAGTTAAAACATATTAGTAAGACTCGTTGATTATAAGGTGCTAAAACTTTCTTGTTTTTTTTTACAATGCTACCAGTGACAATGATTTCTCTTGCTTGTATTTTTGCATTTTCCAACATTAATAATAGCAGAGCATCACTTGAGACAGGTAGTAGGTTTCAAAAGGAAAATGATAACATTGTAGAAGCATAACATGGAGTGGTTGCTACAGATCATGAACATTTCTATGATATTGGTATAGACATACTCAGAGAAGGGGGGCATGCAGTGGATGCTACTATATCAACCTCCTTATGCCTTGGTGTGGTGATTCCAACATCAAATGACCTTGGTGGAGGTGCCTTCATGCTATTAAGATCTTCAAATTGGTAGGATCAAGCCTTCAACATGAGGGAGACTGCACCTCAAGCTACTTCTGAGGTCTTCTTAAGAGAATACTTACACTAGTATATAAAATATCAATTTGTTATATCTCAATAAGTGCTTGGAAATTGGAATAGATTTTGTGAAGTGCAGTTATTAAATTGACAAATTTTAAACATAAAATATATAAATCCCCAAAAGGGAAAAGTTGTTTCATATGGAAACATAGATATAGTTCTACTAGGTATTGTAAATTATAATAACACATTTCCATACCTACTTCTCATATGACACGCCAAATTAGGTATTAGCTTATATTTTGTAGGTTTAGTGCATAATATGGATTTCAATTTCCAGAGTTAGGAGATTTCATGTGTTAGTTTTTTTCCAATAATCTATTTTCAATATATGATTGAATTAGCTCTATGTTTGAGAAAATAGGAAAATGTCTGACTTCATTGGGAATTTGTTTTTTGAATTTTATCAATCCAAGTACAGAAGCATATTTATTTATATACTCCAATTTATTACAATACTTGCCTATTGGAGTGGATTTATATGTATAAAATAGTTAGGTTTTGTATTTCTAGACTTCAATAACTTGTACAAGGTTAGAGATATTCACCTTGAATCCATACAATTATACAAAAAATTGTTGAGTCAAAGAGAGATCTTGGATATCATCTATTTTTAATTTCAATGTATCAGGATGCTAACATGTCTATGAATATGGTAGATGAGATAAGATGTTCAAGGAAAGCATAGATAAATTATGTGCCATTGCAGAGCTCCAACCCATCATGCAAGATTCACATTATTCTAGTTTCCTCATAAAATCACTTCAACCCTTTTAGCATCCTATTGACCTCTAGTCATGCTTATTATAGTTGTCCAGGAATTCTTACATGATTGAATTCTCTTCACACAATTAATTCACTCTTATCAATCATAATATATTAGTTAGATTCTATTTCCAAGTACATTTGTTTGTAGGGGGTATCTTTCTACATGAACCTTACACAACAGTAGATTAAAATAAATTACACAACAGTAGGAACTCTAGTCAACATCCAGTAGCATATCACATGGAGAGTGTTTCTGAAATAGATTAAAGGAATACCTATAGATTAAATTATCTTGACAATGGGATGCATTAAATTACTTCCTAAGAATTCTTCTTTATGATCAGCTATATTTTCATGTATAAGTGAATTTTACTATGGTTTGGAGTCCGGACTAAAATTCCAATCAAGATAAACTGGAGTTAAGGGTAGTCATATCCCTAAACCCTAGGAATATTGTTCTTCATGAGTCTTCATGTTTTTATATTACAATGGGGTGATTCCATGAAGATGGGTAACACTTTTTGGCCAAATTTGGCGATGAATTTACCTGATTTTTTACTCATGTGCTAGATAGAATCCCTCAAAACGCATATATGCCATGTGAATTTTGACTTGCAGTAAAAAAACAAATTGTAGAATATTATGTTGGCTTCATAGTG
Organism: Pseudotsuga menziesii; assembly: GCA_001517045.1. Taxonomy (NCBI): domain Eukaryota; kingdom Viridiplantae; phylum Streptophyta; class Pinopsida; order Pinales; family Pinaceae; genus Pseudotsuga; species Pseudotsuga menziesii. The sequence continues at coordinate 139,298 of LPNX010224880.1, forward strand.
ATATTTTTTTAAAAATATTCCGATGTCATTTAATGTGTGAATTTTTTCATTTAATGAACTGTGTGACCTTAAAAATTTGAAGAAGCTAATAAGTGGCTCGTGTCCACGTAGAGTAATTCAATCTTGCATTAATAATTTAAAAAATATATATATATATATGAGCATGATCTACATAAAATGCAGTGTGATGTGCATATTTTTTTGTTAATTTTTCTCGCATTATACAATTATTTATTATTTTTCGAAAGTGACCACATTCGATTTCAGCATCGTTTTAAACACATATTTGTCCACGTAAAGAAATTTTTCTATTTTTTCAAAAAATGAAAAACCAAAGATACCCTTTTGAAGAGGACACATCGATATGTGATGTGTGCATTTTTAAGAATTTTTTGGCTATGTATTTTTAACTCTGCAGATTTTTCTTTGAGCTGCTTCGAAGTTGCAGTGTGGTTTTCTAAGTATAAGTTTTAGAAGTAATTAAAAAATAAATATCATATGAATGCCAAAATGTGTGTATGATACCTCAATGGATAGAAGATTCATTGGTGAATCTATCGGTATCAACTCCGCTCTGTTATGTGCTAGGAATGGCAGGGTTTACACCTCTGCAAGGCACAGGAAATTTTCCATTTGTTTGAATGGGGGCTAAGTCTGTTTTTTTAAGCCCTCGACCGAGGTATGAACCTCGACCGAGGTATCTAAATACCTCGGTCGAGGTATTTAAATACCTCGAACGAGGGTTTGTAAAGCCCGCAATACCTCGGTCGAGGGCTTGATAAAACCTCGGTCGAGATATTAAGACCTCGGTCGAGGGCTTAACAAGCCCTCAACCGAGGTGCGTTTTTCTATTTTTGCCGAAATGCGCTTGCCAAAGAGTGTTACCCAGGTCCGTGGATTCACCCAATGTTTATTCTTACATTTATCCTAATTACTTCCAACGTTCTATTTGAAATAATTTCTTACTCTTTGTTTCTCTTCTGTCATCAATTTCCTCTGTATAGCTCGCTACAGTTGCTAAACCCTTTAAATTGGAGAAAGTATAGTATGGTTTCAATCTTGCAGAAGTTGGTAATTGTTTCAAGACATAGGGTGAAAATAATATGTACATTACAGAGATAGTGGTTTTCCCAAGGATAATACATGGCATCTATAGCATTTCCAACAAGTAGTAATACAACTGAAAAGTTTTCCTCTGACTTAAACATTGATTGTATTCTTTGTAGTTTGGTTGCTTGCATCCTTCAAGCCTAGCTAGAATGAGAGGCATATAATAAGCACGAGACCTAAAGTTGAAAAATACTAAAGGAAAAAGGGATAATAGTTTCCTAAATGAGTCCTGAAAATGTCTTCCTGCCACTTTCTACTTCCATTTAAATATCCATTTTATTCTACTATTTCGACAACCTCAGAAAAAACACATTCAGTGATTATCTAACTGTGCAAAATTTGTCTGTGTGTTTTTATATATTTACCTATACTTTTGATTGTCTAATACTTCTTTGTTGTTTCAATAATATTATTAGTCTTACTTTCTCCATGAAACACCTTTTTATCCTCATAGTTGCACCACACTTACTATTTTATTTTCCCCTTTTACTTAGCACATGTATGCCAAAAATCCTGCAGCCAAAAATATTGGTCCTCTATCTATAGGTGTACTAGGTGAGCTTGCAAGGCTCCATCTAGCATGGACATAGCATGGAAAACTTCCTTGGAAGAGGCTTGTCCAGCCTATAATTAAATTGGTAGCCAAGGGTTTTTCCTTTTCTCCCTATCTTTCCTCAAACATTAAAAAACATAAAAAATCTATTATGGATGGAATAGGTCTTAGAGGATTTTTTACAGTCAATAGGAAACTCCTAAGTGCCGGTGATACTTTCTACAAAATAAGTTGGTAGATACATTGCAAGCCATTTTTTATGTAGGACCAAGTGTCTTTTACAATGGTACCATTGGAAGGAGACTAGTAGCAGAAGTGCAAGGAGCCCGGGGGGGGGGGGGGGGGGGGGGGGGT
>LPNX010224880.1:141353-211465 GCA_001517045.1 Pseudotsuga menziesii
GATCCTATTTCAATTGAGGCCATGGGATATACAGTTTTGGGGATGCCACTTCCCTCTTCTAGAGTTGCAGGGATACTTTTAGTAAGTATCTACTTCCACATGCCTCTAATACTTCAGTAGTACTTATTTACACAGTTGCATGTTTCTTCTGTTTCCCACCCACCAGATCTGCATATAATGAATTATTCCACACTAATGAACTTAGTTTGTTACTTGTGCACTTCTATAACACATCCATGCCTAGATGCACCGATCCAACTAGATTTCCTTTCCATTGCAGTTGGTTATTTAAAGAAGATATCAACATTCATTTATGTTTATGAGAGGATGTCAACATTCTTGGAAGCTATGGAACACCTCATGCAGCATAGGGCATATTGGTCCTACACCGTACAATTGAGGCCTTCATCACATATGTTTTATGCAAGGATGAATCTTGGTGACCCAAAATTTTTCAATATCAAGGATTCGTTGTCTAATATGCTTTCTCCAAAGTTTGCTTTAAAACTTAAAAGTAAAATATATGACAACGCGAATTTCCATCAAATGATTCAAAAGTGTAACATCACCTACAAAAACTAGGACGGACAAGCATAGTTGTATATTAGAATAATCAAAATATCTCCTGTCATATATGAGTAACAAGCCATTTATATGGACTCTGGTGCTGAATAATTCATATTATAGTGACCACGGCTTGTCATTTTCTAAAATCTCAGGCATTGTTATCTTCTTTAATATCTAGTTGAATTTAATAAGTTTCAAATATCTATGAATACAACAACAAATATTTAAGTATGGCATATTTAGAAGACAACAGTTACCAGTTACATGATAAACTGCAGGAACATCAGTGCTTCTTCAAGATGTCCTTGTTTCTTGATAATTTAATTATGTGTTGCTCAGTTCCACTTGAAGAATTTGCTTTTGTGTCTTGGAATTTAGTTGTTTTAGAATTATCCTATGAAAATTTGTACAATTACACAAAATCAATCTTAAACCTATTGTGCTTCTCCAAATTAATTGGACCTGTCTTCAGCAAGATTCTGCACTATCATTGCACTACTTCCTAGTCCATGTTAGTTATTTGATTCTTATTAGTGTTCCTAGAACTAAATCCATAAATAATAAACCACTCAAATTCTCTTCCAAAAAAGAGTAAACAGAGATCTGTCAAGAGAAAGAGCTTAAATGATGTAGGTCAATAGTCTCTATAAAAGGTTCAAGCAGGCACAAGTATATTACACCAAGCAATGAAGGGGAATGATGTTGTAGTGGGAATACACAAGTGCAAACAATAAGAAAAATGAAAGCCAAAACCGAATACTTCTGATAAATGTATGTCTCTGCAAATCATTTCTTTTGATTTGGTTTTCACTTAGTGATTCTTTTGATGTTCTTTGGTATTTTTCTATAATATACTGCACTTTTTATATTTTCATTCAAACTTTTGTTCTTTTCTATGTCCTGCATTTCCATCAAGATCATAAATCATTGTGCTTAATTCTTAAAAAAAATTCACAATGATGTCTTCCTCCTTTGTGTCAAAGGGTGATGCAGCACAAGGAAAGTGAAATAATGAAAGTGATCCATAGGTACATAACCATCTTAAGAATGTCAAGGACAGAGAAGTAGTTGATGAATCTAATGGTGAATTGTCAATAGTTCCCAGAGAAACATGCAAATATGATAACGTGCACGGACCATTGATGCATAGTGTGAGACCTATTGCATCTAATGGAGTTATAGGAAGGGATATCGATGGAGTAGTTGCTGCAATTCTTATTAGAAGAGACAATGGGAAAGATACATGAAGTTCTGTACTGAAAGAGGCCAAGGATCTGAAACACTCTGCAGACAGATTGAAGGTCTGCTTGACATTAATTATTCTTATTGCTCCATCTATACATAGCCTAAAATTATTCTCATGATTTGTTGAAATTGAATGTTTAAAATGATAAATTCCTTAGAATTATAACATATATGCAATATATGTTGCAAACTATGGGAGGTAGTGACCTTGAAATCACTGGTCATTACTTTCAAGTGACTTCAAAATTTCTTCATTGTGCTTCATTATTGGATCCTTCCAATTCTAACAATGAAAAGCATGGAGAAACAACTCAAGATATGAAGGTGTATATAGATACTGCTAGGATCTATGAGTAATTCTCATAAGCTATTAGAGTTTGAGTTGAAAGTTTTATCCATTTTTTTCATTAGTCAATTCTGATGTGAGCACACTGTATTAGCTTTACTTTTGGAAATTTCTCAAGCAATTTTGAAATATAGTGATGCTGGTTCAAATATTGATAGGTTAGCTTCTCTATTACCTTTACAGGTTTTGTTCCTTAACATATAAGAGAAACAAAGAAAGGACAGTTACTGCCCTGTGATATAAATGCGTGGGGGTAGTGTACCTGAGGGTTGTGTTATCTAAAACTTCATGTTTAGACGTCATCATTTGAGTTTGAGAGAAGAAGAAACATTCCTGAGAGATATGATAGAAATGTTGTTCAAAATACTTTGAAGGTCATCAAGAATATTGAGGAAGTTCATGTTAGCAGGGAGGCTAAATTATGGGAGAACATGATTGTCTCATTCTCTTCACCTTTCCTTGTAAAAGAGTCAAGGGATAATAACCAGAAATTAACTAATTGGCTTTATTCTAATTGTTGTTTCTTATAGCACCTGTGTGTCCAAATACAATAGAACCACCATACAACATTTGTCTCTTCTCACATCTTACCTTTGTCGTGGTGATGTTTTTCCTTGTCTTTATTACTTTTCCTATGGTGCACTTCAGGAGTGCCCTTAGTTCTCATAATTATTTCTATCAGTCTAGTTGTGGCTATATCTAAGGAAATTTGGCTAGAGATAAACTTACAAACATGATTGAATGTTTCACATTGATTTTCATATAAAATGTGTCAACTATAATGTTGGGTATGCTTTTATTATTTCCCTCAACTCTTTTTGAAATATGTGTTGAATTTCTTTTGCTTCCTTATTTTGGTAGCTTTCAGACATCTGTAAAAATATTTTTCATTTTCTAGAATAGGCTGATATGGTATCTTATGCTTTGCAACACCCAGTTTGAAATCTTTCGCTTTCATGTATTTTTACATTTTCACTAATAGATTGTTTTATGAATGGCAAGGTTTGCTTACCTTATTTGACTTTTACTTTTGTTGATAATTTCATATAATGATACTTCTCTCATATATTCAGGCATGCCAAGAGATATTCTGTAAATTGGTTGACTTAATTGGTATCACATCCATCACAGAGGTATTCCATTCTCTCTGGTAACATGAATGGATATGACAGATAGGAAAAATTGTACATAGCTCTCAGGAATTAGTTTATCCTAAATACCAGTTACTGGTAAGTTGTAATAGTAATAATTATGTAGTTTGTAGATTGCTATCTATCATAAATTTGTTTGAATATCATCATTGTCAAGAAATAACAACTTATTAAAGGGTGCTAGCTCAATGGTAGAGCATCTGCCTAATTATAGGTAGGAAGTTGGTAATTTGATTCCTCCATGCCCTACCATAACTTTGTGACTACAAAAATGACTAAATTTGCATATGTACGACTATTAGTATCTAATTTCTCATATGTTAGCCATTAATATGTTATCATCTAGTAATTTATTTAGTCATATATTTGGTCATTAATTGTTGCAATCAGTGACTAAATCAGTGACTAAACCTGTGACTAAATCAATTACTATCAACGACTAAATCATTGACTATCAATGACTAAATCATTGAATATCAATCAGACTAAGTCAATGACTAAATCAATGATTAATAAGTCACGCTATTAATGACTAAGTGAAATACGACTCGCTATAAGATAGTGGAAATTAGCTACTATAAGTCACTGACTCAAAAATAGGCGTTCATAGCCTGATTTTAGTCATTAATTTCTTATTTTGTACTAGTAAGATCTATAAGAATACCTTCCCTATTATGGCATTGTTTCTCTTAGACAAGCTTGCAATTCGGGAGAAGGGACTTGTGATTCCTCTTACTGCCTATCAACGGAGGATTTGGAACTTGGGGGTAGTCAGAAAACGGAATGGAGTGTTTTCATAAGCAAGCTTTCTCATGGAGGCATAAGGTTATTGGGAAATATGGATAAGATATTGTGGATGCATAATACAGAGAACATTGAGGTTATTGTCAATTTGGCATATGATCTTATCACTACTTCTTATTTAGATAAAATTTGAGGGTGGCATCATAAGCAGTTGTGGCATTGGAACTTACAGACCAAAATCAAGTGTTTCATATGGCTCCATGCCAAAACCAAATCAATACTTGGGACAAACTGCTTAAGAAGGGTTGGTCTAGGCCTAATAGGTGTGGTTTATGTAAATCGGGTTTAGAATCAATTAACCACACATTTTTGTTTTTCCCTTATGCTTATGTTGTTCGTATTCATCTTGAGCACAAAGTTGGTTTTTTTTTCTCTTGGGAGGCTCTATCCCCAGTGGATAATATGAATAAGTTCCTGCAAATGGATTGTGAGGCACCCCACTTACTTATTTTCTATATTTGGAACTTATGGCTGGCACACACTTGCAATATTTTTGAATACTTCTTACTCAACATTGACTCTGTCTGTCATTGTATTATGGGACAGGTCAAATTTTATCTTGATATTAATTCAAATATGCCTCGAAGGAACATTGGACTAATCCCTCCTTGTGTTTATCCATCTTGTTTATTTGACGGCGTTGTGTATTTAGTATTAGGAGGTGTCCGTGTTGTCCTCTCCATCAGCAGTACTCATCTATTTCATATAAAACTGATATGTGGGGCTAGTACAAACACTAGAGCTGAATTGCTTGTACTCTGGGCACTCCTGAATTTTGCGGAGACTATTGGTCTTCCAACACTTCATGCTTTTGGGGACTCTCTTGTTATCATTAACTAGGTAACTTCAAAGGCAAGAATTTTGACTCTCAGTTTGGAACACTAGTGTAATCGCATTTTAGAAATTAAAAGCTATTTCCTCTATTTATTCTTTCAGCATTTCTATCGGGAGCACAATAAGAGTGTTGATAGTTTATCAAAGGAAGCACTCTCTTTAAATTCATGTTGCCTCTCCTTCATGGAATTCTCTGAAGAAGTTATTATTGGGGAAGGTACCATTCAGCTCTTTTAAAGAGTATTCTTCATGGTATTGATGGATTTCCCATCTTACGAGAGTAGGATATGACTTTTCTTTTAGCCAATCATTGGAGTTTTGCTTATTCTGGATATGAGAATTTCATGGACTCAAAGGGTGTTAAGGTTCATCATAATACCATGTATTTTCCTTCAATATACTCTCATGGATCTTTATGTACTCTCTTTGGACTAGTTGGTTGATCTTAGAGGATGGAGTTATGTGACTGTTTCAAAATTTCTAGATTTTAGATAACTTGACAACAACTGGAAGCCCCACTGTTCCTGTTAGGATATGGATGAAAAGTTTTATTATTTTCTTCTGAGCAAGCCTCGGCATGATATTTTGTAACTTGGAACACATTTTGTTACCTTTGATTCTAATAGAATATCAAGGAAAAACGGATTTTCTTTTTGAAAAAAAGACAACTATGATTTTAGAGTTTCCAATTTACTAGTATAAATGATATACATATATCTAATCAAATAGATTACTCGTCTCAATTAATATACCTTGTTAGCATTTTGATAATTCAATTTCTCACATTTATATTCTATATATAATATTTCAAAATTCCTTATTATAAATTAATATCACTTACTAAGTTACAATCGATGAGTGCATAGTATATTAAAGCTTATCCACTTCTAAATTATTAATTTAATGGGTTTGGTCTAACAAACTCTAATCTGCAATCACAAAATATAATATACAATTTAGACGTTTATATAAAACACATAATATAAAAAATTTAATTCGTATATGAGTGTGTATGTCTTAAGGGAACATCTCTAAACCTTCTGTGTCCCCTTCTATCACAACTTAAATTGTATCTTCACTATATAATTGTATCTTCATTCAATTTAAATTGTATCTTCACTCAATTGTATGGTTATGTACTTAAGAAAGGACGGGCGCTTCCATGCTTCTATGCTTACTTGTATTTTGGGAACTTCTACGCTTCCACGTCGACAAGATCATATGCATGCATTAACTAACCAAACCTAAGGGAAGTTCATGAGTAATCAGTTTAAAACTTTCCAAGGTTAATGTTGGTAATCCTTGTGATCACTAAACCCGCGGCAAGGTTATATCATAATCAGTTTTTCTTTGACCTTACATGATTTATTTTGAGTTAACATATTTTTTACATTTCTAAAGTTTAAATTTATAATTATAATATTATGTTCTTCAATATTTATTAAAATTGATTTATCTAACATTTGATTTATCATTTTATTGGTTAATTTCTTATTTTGTAATCATTACTCTGTATATATTAAAAATAACAAAAGTACGACTTATTTTGTTATTAATATCACAAGAATATTCCATATTATACTTTCCTCCGATGTAAACAACTTCAACACGCCAAACAAATATTTAATACGATAATCGAAAATCATGGTCTCAAGTCTCATTCGATGGATTCAATATTAATGTTAGAAATCCTATATTCCATCCTATACTGTCCTCCGTATTCTCAGTTTTAATGTTGTGACACGTCAACATTTGTCATGGGAGTTCTCTAACGTGGGGACTTTTCCACCTTTCGACCGATCGAATTTCGCTCGGCCTCTAGCGACAACCATGTGTGTGATCTTGCTCCTTCTTCGCTACGGCAAGAGCTATCCATTGAGCTGCAGAGCATTTAATGCAGCTGCACCAAGCTTGATGATCATTGACGATCATCAAGCTTGGTGCAGCTGCATTAAATGCTTTGCACCTTAAGATCCAACGATCATCAAGCTTGGTGCAGCTGCATTAAATGCTCTGCACCTCACTCAAGATCCAACGATCATCAAGCTTGGTGCAGCTGCATTAAATGCTCTGCAGCTCAATGGATAGGGCAACTCAAGATCCAACGATCATCAAGCTTGTTGCAGCTACATTAAATGCTCTGCAGCTCGATGGATAGCTCTTGCCCTTCACTACTTGTCTCTGTATCCATTAACAAAATGCTCCCGTCCACAACCTACCCTGGACCCACAGTTCTCCATGGTTTTGCAATGTCAAGTCCATGGATTAATGCATGTACTATCTACCCCTACGATTCAGGTCTACCTCCTACTAGCCTTCTGGTGTTCATTCTTGAGCACGATTTGTAACCCGTTCTTCCATTGTAACCTGTTCTAATAATAGACGATCACACAGGTGTGAAGGGAACACCTCTATCTTAGGGCATTGGAAAGTATTCTTAGCAGGCATTGTAACTCAACGCCTCCAACTCAGGGCACATGCAAAAACCCTTCATGTCATATTATTTTTTCATGAAAAAAAATGTTTACAATGGAAAACCATCCAATTTTATCCATATACAAGTAGACCAAAAAATATAAGGATAGTTAAAATAAATAATGTTGGTTGATCTGAATGAATTTCTATCTTCCTTTATGCTACCAAATTTTCTTCACATCTTTTGCTGCCTCTTTTAATTTCAATCTAGTTTTGTTTGTTGTCCTCAGAAAAGAAATTTGTCCCTTTCTCAAAATCCAGAGCGATAAGCATACTCAACTAAGACATTTAGTGGAATTTCATGAAATACTTAAACCCGTCCTTGAAGATTCTACTTCTCAGGACGCGAGGACTGATCAGAATCGGTTGTCTAAATTATGCTAGATATCATGGCTTGGTCAAACTCTAACGTGTTTGGTAATTGAATGTATCTGAAATAATCACATGGAACAACAACTGCATTGGTAGGGTCATTTCTTTTTTGTTGCTTGTCAAGGCCATGGTCTTCTTCATGGAAGTTGAGAAAGGTCAAGCCAAAGCAGAGGATCATGTGGATCAGTAGCTCCATTCTTCTCCTCCATTAGTAGGGTCATTGCCATTTTTGCTTTTTTTTTAATGGAAACGGCCTTTTTCATGGGAAATGAAGGATCGTCAAACCCAAAACCCATGGAATCACGTTCATAGTCCATGGACTCAAATGACAGAAACTGCTTTGTTGTGGGATTAATTTGGTTATCAGAGCTCTGGCATAGAAATATTCTTTGGTCCCCTCGATTTGTGTTTTCATACTTTGTTGTGTTTCTAGTAGAGACACTGGCAATGGGACCCAAAACCTTCTTTTGATGCACTGGATTTGTGTTTATAGACTTTTCAGTGTTTATGGTAGAGCCATTTCCAATGGGACCTAAAACCTTTTTTGGTGCACTGAATTTTTGTTTTTAGACTTAATAGTATTTCTTATAGATCCACTGCCAATGGGACCCAAAAGCTTATTTTGGTGCAAAGGATTTATGTTTTTAGACCCAAAGCCATTGCCAATGGGACTGAATATTATCTCTTCAAATGGATTCTTTCTCTGTTCATTTATTTTTATCAAGCATAAGGGGTACCCTTTTCTTTGAAACATGTCATTGATCCTAACCCATTTGAAAAAGTAGACTGCATGTCGCATTGATTGGCATATTTTGAGAAAAACCCAGTAGTTGCACTATTTAAACTTGATTGTAGACTCCATGTCGCATTGATTGGCATATTTCCAGAAAAACCCAGTAGTTGTACTATTTAAACTTGATTGGAAGACATATCGAATGCTTCACATTAGAATTTTCCTTAAAGAAAAATTTCTCAGGAATTTGTCTCAATACTTCTACATTTCTTTCCTGAATTTGAGGTTTTTGCAAAAACCCAAATGTAGCCCTATACTGTGAGGATGTTGATACATTGGTGATACGTAAATGTAACCCAAGAAATGCACCAAAGAAGATGACAAATATGTTATGATGTTCTGCAAACTAAAATGTGTCCACCATTAAGACAATAGCTATCAGATCCACTCTTCAAATTAAAGGTGAGAAGTCTACAACAATATAAGCCATTAAAATCTCAACACTCAACCTTCATATACAGTCTCAATTTGTCCTTTGCTAAAAAGACAACATCAACAATTCTTTTCAACTTGAAAATTAGGTTTAATGTTGCAATGTTAAAGCCCATTCAATTCTAACATGTCAAAACAAAATAGCCAATTAACTTAAAATTATGTGATCCCATGTCTAACTAGTTCTATAATATTCCGTGTATAAATCATTCATAAATTTTTGGATATAAACAAGTTGGATTTCTTTCAAATCCATGGAAAGACACACAACGTACTCCCCAAGTAGTTAAAAGGTGATTGAAGATGGCTTTATTTCTGTGTCAGAGAGTCTGTATACCCTTTATTACATCAACAAATCAAATAACATTATTGAGAAACATCAAGAATATGCATGTCATGCTAAGATTCATTCTGAAGCTCAACGTAGCTCGACTAATAAATAGGTAAGGTTGAGGAGTTCTGAGCTTGATATCAACAAGCATTTTTATTCTTTGTTGTATTCTCCACGTTGAAATCAACCGGGAAAACAAATATCATGTTTACTAGTGCATTTATGCATTGTTAAATGGTTTAGATTTTTTCGAGTCTTCATTACGTGAGTCATTTGCTTGTCTCGATTCCGATAATTTATCAATGGAAGCAATTGAAGAACTATATAAAAATTGGAAATATAGGGGCAGAGCATACACTGAAATTTTTCTTTCAGAAATGTACCCTGTTTTATTTCAATTTCAGATCAACATTTTGTAATTAAACATGACACCAACAAACAGTAAGCAGTAAGCATGTTTGGATCTTCACACACATCATTCTTGAGCTTTCTCCCAATAATTATATCAAAAAGTTAAAATATCGACTCCCTAAAGTTCACAATATTTCCATAGATATTATTGAATAAGACCATCTGACAACGTCTGGGTTTCATAAGTGTGTTTTTTTGGATGTTCACAAATTTATTTGACCAGATTTCACGTATTTTGTACCTAACTATTTTGAGTAGTTTTCATTTATCATATTCCATAATATAGGTTTTGTTCCTACACCAGAGATCTTTTTATTTTTTTCTAATGTGAAATTTAGTCTGCTACACATAGATTTGTTAATTTGGTATAATTTTAAAGACCGGTATTGGTAAAAAAATTGTCAGTTCTCTATGTCAAAAAAGTTTTCTGTAAGCTGAAGCCAAATAAAATGTTATCAAATTGAGCTGAACTTAGAGTATTCTTAAAAGTGCTTAGTCACGAGTTGCATAGAATCCCGAGGGAATTCAGCCAAGCATCCATGGTAGATAAATCAAGAGAAGATGAAGTGTAGAAATAATAATTAGAATTTATGTTGGAGATTGGTGATTAATAAACAATGAAGTATAAGTTTTTCGTGATGAAGTATAAGTTTTTCTTGCACGAGAAAAAAAAATTTCTATTCATAAAGGAAATCACGTTGTTTAAGTGCATATATCACGTTACATAAATATTCTCTTACAGTATTCATAGATATCCACCCATAATTTAGGCATTTATGTCTCTCCAAAGAGACTTTGTTTTTGAATCATTGTTTGCTTTGATGATAGATGTAGTGATCTGCTACATATTTAAAGTTGTTTAAATTTTTTTATTTTTCTATTATATTAAACAAAACTAAATAAGTATGCATGGATATTAGTAAAAATAATAATTTCTATTGTCCACACATTATGACAATGTTTAGTTCAAGATACATGTAATTACAATGTTGACAAATCAGAAGTACCCAACCTTGTTCATCTTGTGCATTGGATTTAAGGTTCAACATCATATGGAGGTGACTAGTCTCCTTAGACATCTTGAAAATCCTTATGATCAATCACCATTCGAATATTAATAGTATGTTTGTTGATCTATTGTCTAGGAAAATGTCCACTCCACGGAGGGGTGAGAAATGAAATATTATCAACATTTGTTCTATCAAAATTTAGGCTTGCACATTGTTACACATCTTCAATATGTGTATGTTTTTTTCTTGTAACTATTTTTGTGTCACTCATGGCGTGGCTCTTTTAATAAATAAGAATGTTTTCCCATTATATGATGGTTGGTGTAAAATTTTAATCTTGTGCCATGTATAATTTTAAGTCTGTTATCATTGTTCAATAAAAAGATATTGATGTTGTCATTCTTGCATATTGAGAAGTTGTTGATATCTTTTCTTGTTTATGGTTTCACTTTATTAATGGATATTGTTGATGGATACATATTTGGAGGGGTTGTTTCATAATATATCAACTTCACCTTGTTGGAGGGGTTGATTTCCTATTTTCCCTAGTAGGAAATTAGCAACAAAATTACTCAAAGACAATTATTAGAAAAGGGCATGTAAGCATTCATGGGATTAGAGTAGGGTGTGTTTTTGTATTTTGGAATTATATTAGTTCTTAAAGGATATTTTTCCTAGTGTGAGTGCCCATACCTTCTCAAGATAGTTTTAAGTTTATGTGCTATGAATATTCTAAGTGGCTTTTCTATGCTATAGTTTAAAGTTTATGTGCTAAGGATTGGAAAAAACTCGAAGTTGATTTTCTCTACTATTAGTACTGTTGAATCTGCTGGAAAATTTCCCGTTGTAAATTGCTAGAATGGTTAGTTGTTAGTAAAAAAATGCCATTATGGACACTATGATTACTGTTGTTTATCTTGTTATTGTGCATGCTATTAGTTTTTCTAGTTTCCATATTTTTCTTCTTGAAAAATTATAAAACATATTAGATTCGGTTTTTTTGGAACGCGATAGAGGTGTGAAAGACACTATCTTGGCTTCGTGGGAACCATGGCGTATTGCTCTCATACTAATGAAAATTGGAAAGAAAAATTGGACATATTTGCGGAAGAGGCAATATGCACTCCTTTTGACGAGCTAAAGAAAGCATTGGCTAATGTGAACATAAACTTAAACAGTATGACAAAAACACTGGAAATGAACTTAGACAAGAGAGAACTAGAGGATAGAAGTGGGGAATTTTGGTCACCGTAAAAGAGAAAGAGAGGCTGAAGATCATAATCACCAAAAAAATAGTTTCGTCAACAAAAAAGGAGAAGGTTATGAAGAATGTAACAATAACCACAAAAACACGGGATTATGGAAAAAAATTATCATTCCCACGATGGAAAAGATGCATCATTTTCTTTAGGATGAACCCCATGGATGATTCTCAAAGATCCAATTTAACAGGATGCATCTTGATGACCCAACATTTGATTGGGTGCAAATGGTAGAAAATGATATTCATGAAGAAGAACACATTCACATATTCAAATGGGAGGCTTCTGTGATAGAATTTATCAAACTTTGAAAACCCACAATCAAGAATATTATTTTATGCATATAATAAAAAATTGAGGCAAATGAAGATGGTGGTTATCTATTCCAGAGAATTGAGACAGTTTATCATGTTAGTTGAAAACCTAGCACCTCGAAATCCTAAATTTGCAAGTGAAGCATTAGCAACTAAACCAAAAAGATAGGAGGAGGTTCAAATTTGATTTTTTTTTCACATGTATTCTAAGATGTACATCATGTAATGCCACTTGACAGACAACAAGAATGCATTACTGAACTAGAAACATGATCAAAACTTGTAATTGTTCCTCCTTAGAGGTACCCCGAATTGTTTAAAGGTGAAATTGAAAGAAAAACATTGAAGGTCTCTTAGAAATTGGTCACATTGTCCCTAGAAGAAGTCCATTTGCAATGTGCATCACCTGTGGTGCTAATTAGAAAAAAGGATGTTTCATTGAGAATGTGCATTGGAAGAAGTGAGTAAGGACTACTATAAGGACTTCTAGGTGATATTTGACATCAAGACATGAAATAAGGACTACTAGGTGATATTTGACATCAAGAATGAGTAGGGTGATACCTTACTAAAAATTGTTGGCTTAATGGCATGTCCAAGAATCCATAAACTGGTATATTCAAGAAACTACATAATGCTGGAAATGAAATATGAGAATGGACGGTAATTGGACTCATATTATACACAATGAAGACAATAGGTCAAAAGAGAATTTGTGAGTGATTGAAGAAAAGATAATGCAATGTAAGTATGTAAGTACAACATTATCCAATGATCATCTAAATTATGTAAGTACAACATTACAAGCAATAAGAGTTGGTCATCTTAGTAAATAGAAAATAGTATTAGTATAGTGGCATAACTGACATGTATTGCAGCTTGTAGAAGTTGATTGAACAGATCGGGATTTCTATTGCATATATAGTATCACTTTATGAATAAAAGACAGATTCGCCATTTTTGTGTGTGAGGTAATGCATCTCTGCGTATGCTACTTTAATGCTAAATATTAGTTATCTGTGTGGTTAACAAATTCTATGTGTGAATCCTAATAAAAATAGATAGTCTAATCTGTGTGTGAATGTATTTCGATCCATTCATAGCCTAATCTGTGTGAATGTATTTCGATCCATTCTTGATCCATATGTAAAAAAAAATCCATTCCGATGTGTGATTGTGTAAATTCTAGATATATATGATTTAATTTGATCTCTATATGAAATTGACAAGCGAGGTGAGTGATACACTGCGTTCTTATTAAAATGGATAGGAATGAAGTGTTGTTAATATTGGAGATTCACACAGAGTTAACGAAGTATGGTATATATCAAAGGTTGTGATTTATTATGCATCCAAAATTAGTGGATCAAGAGCGCCAATGATATGTGTTTTTATGATGGAGAAGTGTGAGCTGATGAAGATGTGTTTATGAGTACTGTTGGGTAGAGCCAAGATCGAGATAGACATATAATGGGAGGGATAAAGTAATATGAGTCTATAACCTACAGATTGAAAGATCAATCATCATCATCATGATTCAAGCTATCTAAGGGTTGAATCTCTATTTCAAGAGACAAGGAAACAAGCATGTCTCCTTTAGCAAATGAGACCCGAGTGATGTTTGGATAGTGTTGAAAGATCCTCCAACAAGATAAGGGAAGGTGAACCCTTTCCATCACATGGTAAAGTGTTTCCAGGTTTACCAAATCCTAGTTCGTTCCATCTATGAGTTCATTTATGCATTCAACAAAATATTTGTGATGTAAAAGACTTTGAATACCTTTTTATGTTGAGTTCATTTTTGGGCTACTGCCTCATTTAAGCAAGTACATGGAACAATTTTTTGTTACTTACATGGATCACGCATTTCAACTTTCTTCCATAGTAGAGGTTTTGTTGTTTAAATTTTGGTCCTTTTAGTTAAAAGAATTTACTTTCCAATTCCTCTTCTCAACCACCTATGTATTCCAAGGGAAAACCTAACAATGATAACTTGGGGCTTCCTAACACAACACTTGATATTGGGATAAATTAAATATCTAGAAATGGTTGTCTTACCACAAGAAGTATGGACACTATGATATCAAGTGCCCCATCATTCCATGTGGCCCTTCTTGTTTAATTCAAATCCACAAATTTTAATAAAGACATCATCACCCCATCAACAACAGATCCACACTCGGCATTGATGGCCAAAAAATACACAGATAACGGCAAGGAAGTTTTGTTCACCAAAAATTGCTAGATCAAGGACAAATTTGTCTCTATCATCATGGATAATGGAAAGCAAAGAATATGGTGTATTTACAAATGTTAGTAGACCTAATGTTGCTAATCATACCTCTCCCAAGATGTATCAACTTGAATGGGTTAAGGATTTTGGTCATCCTACACTAATCACTTATAAGTGATCCATCACCATAGTTACATGGGACTTGCCCTTGGGGGTGTGGGAACTCCTCGTTGTGGTTCCCACATTCTTTAGAGTTGGAGTGAAATTTTTTAAAAATTGCGAGAGTGGATTTGGGACTCACACCCATAATGATATTAGATTTATTTGCTTAGAGTCACACTACTTGTGTGGGTGTTCCATACATGTTCCTAGCTATCAAGAGCTTCTAGAATCACCTAGTATTTTGAGGAGAGATTCTCTCACAGATTTTGTACAAGAGAAAATGCTATCACTAATTGTTTCTTTCATAGGTTATATAGGACAATCAATATGGATGAAATAGTTGATGTGTACAAGCATAATAAATAACAAAATTAGGGCTAGTCTAGTAAATTCTTGTCAATGTTCATAACCCAATGGGCATAATAAACATGGTTCCTTTGTTGCTAGTCCATCGTGAAACTTGATAGGCTTATGATACAACACTTTCCAATTTACACTTACTATTTATTTTTGTTATTAATTACATTAATTTCACCAATTATTTTCTTTTTTCTTTTTATACCTATTTCCATTTCACCAAAGTTCTAATTGCCGAATAGTAATAAGAACACTACATAATTAAGATACACTCACACAAATTATATTTATCATTAATAATGTTACTAGGTTATGATGTTTACGAATTGGTTGACACCAAAAATTGAAACCGGATTGGGCACAGACTATTATAAAAAAAAAAAAAATTAACCAAAAATTACATAAATTACTAAACTTTTGGGGAAAAATTCATGTGAATCCAAACTTTTTGACAAAAATATGCAAAGTTTTTACATGTATATAGAAAATAAGGGTTTAGAATTAGGTTTAGGGTTTAGGGTCCAAAATTGTTGATTTGCTAATTGTTATATGTTTAGTTTCAATTTGAGAGTTTAATTGTGCAAGTTGTTCATAATTATCATTTCGAAGAGAGTTTTCTCTAGAAATTAAAACTAGAACAATTCATTAACATGGAAATGTTAGGGTTCTCATAAATGTTGTTTCCAATTAGGATAAGTATTTTGTCCTCCCACAATATGCTTTACAAATAAAAAATAATTAAAAAATCATCTAAATCTTTTTTTATTAGAATCACAAATGCAATTAACTAGTGTTTCATAACAATTATTTAATGCATATTCCATACAATATTTAGACATAAATAAAAACTAACAGATACTTAAGTTGATGTATATTGGATTCCTATAATTAAAATTGCATAACAATATTTGTTAACCAAATTCATTAATTATTCTTTTTAACTAAAAACAACAAAAATCTATGGAAACTACAATGAATATATCAAATACAACATAATAAAAAAATATTTAAAAATTATGAGCTCTAAAAAAAATATCACACAACAAATATTAATAATATTTTAGATTGTTAGTTATTCCTTTAGGATGGTTACATTGTTACATTTTTCTTAGTCTCTTTCCATGATCAATGCATGGAAATGAAATGAAACTAAACTCAGAATGGTAGAAATAGAGATATAGAGCTTACACATTGTTACAATGAATATTACTAGTGTCTTAACACTTAAAAGGATCGTACATTTCTCACTATTTAATTCCTTGTCACACACTCTACAGTTGGTGATCCTGTTAGATGGAAAAAATAGTGTCCATGTTTTAGTGACTTCATAGCATTGTATCCTCTTTTACACTGTATCCTATTCCTTCATATGCATGAGGAGACACATTAGAACCTGGAAACAAAATAATAAACTCCATTAGTATTATTGTGAAAACAAAAAGACCACTAAATATTAAGAACAAAACAAGTCAAATGTGCACTTCATAGATACACTTCATACCTGCAATTCCACAATGTTTAGGCCGCAAGGTAGACTTCGTATATACATAGGGATGGAGTTACAAGTAAATACCAACAACTTATCAAACATTTACCAACATTATAGCAAGTGCTAAGCAATAAATGCTCTATATTTAAAGCCTTCCCATGGGAGATTTTGTGCAGCCGAAGATGACGCTTCTCCTATTGTGCTACAATCACCTAGAATATATACATCAAAACATTGATATATTAACAACATCCAATAAATTAGTATAATATGAGTTGTTAAATACCCAAAATAGAGCATTTGCCTCACCTTGTAGCTCATCGATCAGTGTGTTCTCAATCAACCAATCGTGTTCCACCGAAGGAAGAACCCTGGTTGAATCACCTATGTATGTCATAAAAATTCATTAGAGAGAACTAAGCATATGGTATTTCAACAATGAACATCACAATAAGGTCTATTTCTACAAGCATACACACTCCACATGTAAGAAAATGTATATGTCTAGATGCACTACTTAAGTGATCCGCAGAAAGAAAGAACAACAAATGGGATGTGAAAGAGTTCCAAACCTTCTATATCACCAATCAATGTGTTCTTAGTCAACTATTCATGTTCCAACTAAGGAAGACCCATGGGTGAAGCACTTTTTTTATGTCATAATAGCTCGTTGGAAAAAATATTTGCATGTAAATTGCTATGTACATTAAAAGATGTGTAAATCAACTAGGATTACTGTACAAAGTTCCTAGAATTGTAGGTTGTCTGAAATGGTGATGTAGCCTCCTTCTTCATTGTGATGAAGAAATTGTGGTTTACTGCTGCCCCTCTGCAAGCATACACACTCCACATGTAATAAAATGTCTATGTCTAGATGCACTACTAAAGTGATGTGGAAATAAAGAACAACAACTAGACTGTGAAAGAGTTCCAAACCTCCCAGATCACCAATCAGTGTGTTCTCAGTCAAATGATGATGTTCCACCAAAGGAACACCCCCTCGTTAAGCACCTATGTATGTCATAATAGCTCGTCAAAACCAATATTCGCATGTGAAGAACTACACATGTGAAAAAATCTATAAATCAACTAGGAGTCTCGTACAAAGTACTTGGAATTGTGGGTAGATCGGACTAGTGTTGGAGGTGCCTTCATCTTTGTGTTGAAGACACCATGGTAGATTGCTCCCCCTATGAAAGCATACACACTCCACACATAAAAAATTGGATATATGTCTAGATGCACTACTAAAGCAAGGTTGAACAAAAGAAAAACAAATGGGCTGTGAAAAAGTGAAAAACCTCATAGATCACCAATCAACGTGTTCTTGGTCAACCAGTCATGTTCCACGAAAGGAAGACCCCTGGGTGAAGAACATGTGTATTTCATAATAGCTCGTTAGAACCAATATTCACACGTAAATAACTACATATTTTAAAACATGTATAAATAAACTAGGAGTCCCATCCAAATTACCTAGAATTATAGGTTAACCAGACTCGTACTACAAATTCCTTGTTCTTTGTGTTGAAGACACCGTAGTTGATTGTTTGGTGCAACTGGGTATTTGAACTCAACCAACCCAACCAACACCTCCAGGATCTAGTGGCCCCTACAGTTAGAAGGACTGCCAAATTTATCCTAATGGCCAAATTCTGTGCTAAACTGACCTCCCCACAATTTTTCCTTGGCAATCGTCGTTCCACAACTCTATTTTTGCAATAGAGATTCTGCAGTCGGGTTGCTGGATGTGGGATCTCCACCGCCCGGAGTTGTGTTTTGCAAATATATTTCCGCAATGGCCTTCTCGTAAGTGGGTTGTGGGATGTGGAATGCCAACTTCCCAAAGTTTCTTCCCCACAAATTCCTCTCCACAAATTTTCCTCCACAATTTCTCAAATGTCATATCTTTACAGCCTTCGCTCCAAATGTCGATCTTCTTTTTGATGTAGACCTCTCAAATCTCTGCGGATCTGTTAACTTCCTCACAACTTCCATTGCGGGATTCTTTTGGGTCGTCAGATCTTTATCTGCGGACACAATCTCCACCATTCATTTTGTGCAAAACTTATTAATGGAAGAAAATATATGGGTTGCACCGATTAATCATGGGATTGATCACTCCATCCTGCAATCTTCACGATTCTTTAGCCTATCACTCTTATGCATGCATCTACATTCTACCTCAACTATTCAAGCAAGAAATTGATGAGTGAATACAATAACTTCTCAAAAATACACAATGTTCAAGAAAACGCCGAAGGATAAAGGATAACCACCCTACAAACACATGGTTAATCCTTCTATTAAGAAATTAATGGAAAATGCACATAGCTTGGATGTCTCTTCTTCTGACTCTTCAAAATAATTACAAGAATGAACTATACATAGGTCTGTCCTCTTCTCTGTTAAATCGGAATTCTAATGCTGAAGAGAAGAAACCCCTTTACTTCTCTAATTTGTCTATTTAAACTAAATTGCTACTCTATTCCTGAGTGGTCCTACCACTAAAAACAAATACTGCTACGCATGATGAAAATGTCCTTGTCTGAAACAAACTATTGATGGCTTGATCTCCACGTAGGGAGTCATGATCTGCAATAATTCTTACATCGCTAATAGACTATGAATCGGTATAAACAGTTACAAAATATGCCACTGCATGTGACCAACTCATCACATTGCTGGCATGCCATGATGCTCCCACACCAGACTCGCAAGGTATAAAATTATGAACCCCTGTTCATTAGAATCATTTGTTGGTTGCTTCTTACATTTGACCAAATACTCCAAATAGTCCTTTTTCCTTGTACTCTTCATCACTCTAGTGTCTAGAATGGATTGAACTCCCAATGGTTGTTACAGAAATCTGCCTCACCCAGTGCAAGTCTTTAGTAGGATCTTCACCTTCTGTAAAGGTTCAAGTGTCACTTGCTACATAAGAATATAGATCCACTACATTAAATATTGGTGAAATACCTATGCCTATAGGCATCTCTAATTCATAAGAATTTGCTGAAAAAATCCTGAGTATTCTGCAGGGTCCAATCTTCTTTATCTTCAGCTTGTTATACTCTCCTTTTGGAAATCTTCCTCGCTTCATATATGCTAAGACCAAATCCCCTACTTCATAGTTATTCTCTCTCCTTTTCGAATCTACTCTGACCTTGTAACTAGTGTTAATCTACTGTAAACTTGCTTTCAATTGCTCCTACAGTTCACTAATTCTTGTTGCAAACTCTTCTCCATCAGCACTCCTTTTCTCCAATTAACCTAAGCCATGAAGTTCACACACTCCTCTTGGATGCATTTCATACATAATTTTAAATGGACTCATCCCTATAATTATGTTTGGTGAATCATTATAGGCAAACTCAACTTGAGCTAACACTCTATCCCACTACTTAGGACTCTCTCCTATGAAACTTCTCAACATGTTTCCTAGACTCCTATTGACTACTTTAGTCTGTCCATCAGACTGTGGGTGATATGCTGAATTGAAGGTCACTATGGTACCCAACTTCTTCCACAAGGTCCTCTAGAAATGACCTGTAAAATTCACATCTTTGTCTGATACACTACTTCTAGGTAAACCATGTAGTTTCACTACTTCATCGAAAAATAATTTAGCAACGTGTGTAGCATCACTAGTCTTGTAGAACAAAATGAAATGTGCCATCTTAGTGAATCTATCCACAACAATAAATATAGAATCATGTCCCTTCTAAGTTCCTGGAAAACCCAGAATGAAATCCATACTCACAGAATCCCAAGGCCTAGTTGGAATAGGCAATGGTGTATACAATCATGTGTTATGGCTTCTCCCCTTAGCATGCTAGCATACTCTACATCTACTTACAAACTTCTCCACTTTAGATCTCATCCTTTGCCAAAAATAGAAATGACCCAACTGCATGAAGGTTTTATCACCTCCAAAGTGACCTGCCATATGTCCATTGTGTTTCTCATGTATTAATTTCTCCCTTATAGAAC
Organism: Pseudotsuga menziesii; assembly: GCA_001517045.1. NCBI lineage: Eukaryota > Viridiplantae > Streptophyta > Pinopsida > Pinales > Pinaceae > Pseudotsuga > Pseudotsuga menziesii. The sequence continues at coordinate 161,935 of LPNX010224880.1, forward strand.
ACTTTGGTATACACAGTTTACTATTTTTGAAGAGTAAACCATCTTGTAGCATATACTCCATCCATGGATATTTTTCCACCTTTAGTAGATTCTTACAAGCCCTATAAGCCTCCTGGAAATCAATATCCACTTCATACAAATCTCTCAAATGCTCAAATCCCAAGACTTGGATCTAGTTCTCTTGCACAATCAATAGTCTCCTACTCAAGGCATCAACTACTCTGTTTTATTTTCCACTTATGTGTTTCAACACAAAGGTAAAGCTCTGCAAGAACTCAACCCACTTGACATGTTTCAGGTTCAAGTTAGGTTGCTGCATAATGTACTGTAATGGATGGTTATCAGAATATAACACAATTTCTTTGGGAGTCAAATAGTGCCTCCAATGCTTAATTGCTTAAACAATAGCATAAAATTCCTTGTCATAAGATGAATACTTCTATTTTACATCACTGAAATACACTATAGGCCTATCCTCCTAATTGAGTACAACTCTGATTGCTACCCCACTAGCATCACACTTTACTCAGAAAGGGTGGTTAAAGTCTGGTAACTTCAATACTACTTGTTCAATGATATTCTTATTCAAGAACTAAAAACTATTTTCATCCTCTGCTGTCCATTGAAATGGTTTTCTATCCTTCTTAATTTTCTCAACGATAGATGAACAAATAACACTGAAATTCTTTATGAACTTCCTATAAAAGCTTGCCAATCCATGAAAGATCCTTACCCAAAATATGTTCCTTGATCAATGCCAATCAATGATTGCTTGCACCTTTTCTGGATCCATCTTCAACCCATCTCTTGAGATAAATAAACCTAAATATACTAGCTCTGTCTTTATGAATGTGCATTAATTCACATTTATATGCAACTTCTCCTGTTGCAGCCTCTCTAAAACATATCTCAGATGCTTCAGATTCTCTTCCTCTATTTGGATGAAAACCAAAATGTCATCAAGGTAAACAATCACAAAATTACCTATGAAATCTCTTAATACTTCATTCATCAATCTCATAAAAGTAGTTGGTGTGTTGCACAATCAAAATGGAATGACCAACCACTCATACAATCCATCATTTATCTTGAAGGTTGTCTTTCACTCATCCCCTTTTTTGATCTTGATTTGATGATATCCACTCATCAAATCTAGTTTTAAAAGCATGTTTCCCCATTTATGAAATCCATCATGTCATCCATCCTTGGTATTGGAAACCTATACCTCATAGTAATCTTGTTAATTTCCATTGAGTCAATACACATCCTCCACTCACCATACTTCTTTGGTGTCAGTACTGCTAGTACTGCACATGGTGTTAGAATAATCAACCCATAGTATTTACCCACTTAGACATTAATTCATTTATTTTTATCTTATTTGCCTAGTCCATGAGTCCCACCATGTGCAAGTTGCTAATTGCCTATCCATAGAGTTCAAACTTGCCATCTTTGACTCATGTAGCGCTTGGGAAAGCCTTAGGAATCAAATCTACTTTATTCCTGGCCTCCTAGGTGCCTATCTACTTTTTCTACTTTACTGCCTGCTTTTTCAGTGTTTTAAGGCACATAGGAAAGCAAGACTAGGTGAGGTGAATCAGTTTGTTGCCCTCTTCATCCTCCACTGTTTCCTCCATGCAAAAGCATGTATGAGCTGCCATTCCACCACTCATTAGCTTGCCCATGCACCCTTGCCAATTCGTGATCCTCATGACAGATTTGGGATCAGCTTTTTACACCTATGGGGGATTTGCCTATTTTGGGTAAGCCTGCTTTATGCTAGTTTTGGATTCCTCCTTATGCATTCGATCTATTGATGTATTCTATATATTCGGCAACCTATGTTATTACAGGGTTGGATATTGTACACTGAGTTAATATAATTTTGTGTTACAACTCCATATTCAGTCTCCATTGTTGACAATTTTGCATGATCAATTGTAAATTGCTGTGAGTGAAATCAATCTATTGCTGGCCTGAATTTCTACATGGTATCAGAGCCATTGTAGGTTGTTACTCTCCTCCAAAAATTGTTTTGCAGGTTCGACATCAAGACTGGGAGCCTTCTACTGACAGCCGGGACAGATTTTCTGAAGCTACGGATTCACAGAAAATTATCTTGACTCCCTTCAACTATTTTGAATGGAAAGCAGATATGGAGATCTTGTTGAGAGCGAAAGGCCTCTACAGGGTCACTATGGCTACAGAAGGAGATCCCAATGCTGCTGCAAAGAAGATCAAATGGCACAATCAAAGAGATGAGGCCTATGGCCTCCTATGTCTCAGTATTTCCCGAGACCTCCTTTTCCATCTCGATGGATTAACTTCACCGGATCAAGTATGGGAGAAGCTGTCTAACCTTTTTGGAAAGACAGATGAGATGAGGGGACATCAGATCGAAAATGAGCTGATTTCTCTGAGTCCCAACAGCTTTCAATCCCTGCAGCTATATTTCTCCAAGTTCAAAGCACTAGTTTTGCAGCTGAAGTAGTGTGGTATCGAAAAGAAAGATGATCAGCTCGTATTGGCCATCCTCTCGAAGCTAGGACCTGACTACTCAGTCTTTGTTTCGGCCTTCTATGCCACAAAACTCACAGCTCGAACCTGGAAGATGCCTAGCCTCGCAGATTTCATGGAATCTCTCACACAAGAATAAGACAAGTTGGTGATGATGGGCACCATCAAACCTTCCAAATATCAAGCTTTGATTGCTGGAGATTCGAAGGTGGATAAAAGAAAAAAGAAAGCTAAAAATCCACCTGAACAAAGGAGAGACAAGAAGCAATCTCCAGAGGATCAACAAGGTCCCAAGAAAAATACCCAGAAGAAGAAAAACAAAGGTGAAATGAACAAGTGCTCATACTGTTCGAAGGGAAATCACACTGAAAGCTCTTGTATGAAAAAGCAGATAGACATGCTAACTCAACTGTTGGAGAAGAATGGCATCTCCATTCTAGAAGGCTCAAAGAAGAGAGAAGGAGGATCAAGTTCAGATGACAGAGAGAGAGTTCATGCTCTAGTTGCTGGCACATCAAGCTCACCCAGTTTTATCATAGATTCTGGAGCTTCAAGACACATGGTTTTGACTAAGGAGGCCTTCTCCTCACTGGACAAGTCGAAAGGACCATCTATTGTACTGGGAGATGACTCTCTCACTGAAAGTATGGGCAAAGGAAGAATAGATCTTGATCATGGGCAGTTCAACAATGTGCTGTATGTTCCTGGTCTCACATCCAACCTTCTGTCAGTGTATCAGATGACTCACACTGGGTCTCCTAAGAAAGTCATATTCTCCCCTGATGATGTTGAGATCACAGAAATATCAACTGGTAGAGTTATTGCTAAAGGAATAGCGAATCATGCTCAAAAGGTATATATGTTTTCACACTTCCTACCTTACTCAAACCCCTCTGCTCTTCTTATCCATGCTAATGAAGCTACCAAGCTATGTCATGAAATATTTGGCCATCTAAACTACAAGTATCTGTCTGATCTGAGTGAGAAATAAATGGTCATAGGGTTTCCCAAGATAAAATTTTCCAAAGGAGTCTGCCAAGGTTGTAGCCTAGGAAAACACCCAGAGCAAAAATTTGAGAAAGCTAGTCATGAGAGAACCTCTGCACCTCTCGAGCTGATTCACAGTGATGTTGCTGGCCCATTCCCTCATATGTCCATGAGTCAGGCCAAATATGCATTGACCTTTATTGATGATTTTTCCAGGTATTGTTGGGTTCACTTCATGAAACACAAGTCAGAAGTTTTTGGCCTATTCAAAGTCTTTAAGGCTTTGGTTGAAAACCAGTGTGGAAGGAAACTCAAGGTCCTCAGATCTGACAATGGTGGTGAGTATGTCAAGTCTGATTTTATTAACTATTGTGCAGATGCAGGTATTCAGATGCAGCATTCTATCCCCTACACACCACAGCAAAATGGTGTTGCATAGAGGAAGAACAAATCATTGAAGGAGATTGCAACATGCATGATGGAGGCCAAAAATTTGCCACCAAAGTACTGGGCCGAAGCTATCAACTGTGCAGCCTATATCTAGAATAGGGTGCCTCACAAACATCTTGATGGCATGACTCCTTTCGAAGCATGGAGCGGGCACAAGCCAGATGTGACCCATTTCAGGATTTTTGGCTCAAAGGCATGGGCTAGAATCCCGACAGAGAAGAGGAAGGCTTTGCAGCCCCAAAGCCAAGAGTGTCTTTTTGTGGGATACTCTGAAGATTCAAAAGGGTACAAGTTGATAAACTTGAGCACAAACAAATCCTTCATTGAAAGGTGTGTTCAGTTTGAAGAAGAACCCCTTGCAGAAGTGGAAGTTGGTGAAGCCTCTTCACCACCTGAACCTCAAGAAGTAAGTAAAGAGTTTGTTGAACATGCTGATTCTGATTTTTCTGATGGATATGAGTTTATTGCAGATGCAAAAAGCCCCATAATGCCTAAATGGGAATCCAAGACACTACATGCAACAGGTGAGCTAGCTGGGGATCCCAATGACCCAAGGAGGAATAGATCTCAATTTGAGAGTGGTCTGTGCATGAAGGATCCTATGTTTGCTGAAAAAATGCTATTTGATGGTGGAGTCTGATACTCAAACATATGAAGAATTAGCAAGAGATCCAAGATGGCAAGCTTCCATGAAGGAAGAGTTCAGCTCACTCCAGAAGAGCAACACATGGGAGCTAGTGGATCTTCCACCAGGAAGAAAGTTAGTCCAGTGTAAGTGGGTCTATAAGACCAAGTTTGCTACTGATGGTTCACCACTGAAGTAAAAGGCTATATTGGTAGCTAAAGGCTACTCACAGGTTCATGGCATCGATTACAATGAGACCTTTTCCCCAGTGGCTAAGATGGATTCCATCAGGCTAGCTCTAGCCATTGCAACCTCAAGGCAATGGGAGGTACATCATATGGATGTAAAGTGTGCCTTCCTGAATGGAGATCTCACTGAGGAGATATATATGTAGCAGCCCCAAGGTTTTGCTACTAACCCTTCTCTTGTGTGCAGGTTGAGAAAGTCATTGTATGGGCTAAAGCAAGCCCCCAGGGCTTGGTATGCCAAGATAGATAGCTTCTTGCTATCTCCGAATTTTGTTCGGTGCAAATCAGATCCGAATGTCTATTTTAAGTCTGTTAATGGTTCATTAATGATCATTGTATTATATTTTGATGACCTCCTCATTACAAGAAGCTCACAGGCTGAGATTGCTTCCCTAAAAGGAGCTATGAACCAAGCCTTCTCCATGACAGATTTGGGGCTCTTAAGTCAATTTCTGGGGCTTGAGATTGCTCAAACCAAAGCTGGAATAAAGGTGCACTAGTCCAAGTATGCCTTGGATTTGCTGATCAAATTCAGAATGCAAGATTGCAAATCAAGCAAAACTCCTTTCCTTTCAGGAGTGAAGCTGGAGGAAGATGATTCTCCACTGATGGTAAATAATACACTGTATAGACAATTGATTGGATGTTTATTGTATTTGACACATACTCGACCTGATCTTTGTTATGCAGTAAGTGTGGCTTCTAGATTCATGGATCAGCCTCATGAGATCCATTGGAAAGCAGCCAAAAGGATCCTTAACTTTGTTCAGGTAACAAGGACACATGGGATCTCTATAAGGCAAAATATGATCTTGATTTGATTGGATTTACTGACAGTGATTGGGCAGGTGATAGCATAGAAAAAAATTCCACTTCAGGTTATGTGTTCATGCTTGCAGAAGGGCCAATCAGCTGGTCAAGCAAGAAACAGAGTGCCATTGCACTCTCATCTATAGAAGCTGAGTACAGAGGAGTTGTCAATGCAGCAACTCAGTGTTTATGGTTGCAGGGTTTACTTGGAGAATGTGGTTTCGAACCAGAGTACTCAACTACCATCTACTGTGATAACCAGAGTACCATTCGAATCTGCAAGGATCCAGTTCAGAAGCAGAGAACCAGACACATTGAGATTCACATGCACTACATCAGAGAGCTTGTACATGATGGCACCATTCATCTACTCTTCTGTTCATCTTCAGAACAAGTAGCTGATATCTTCACCAAAGAATTTTGTGAGAAGACCTTCAGCAATCTCAAATCACTCCTAGGGATTGCTAATCATGCTGTCAAAGCATGAGTGGAGACAAGATTCTACAATTTTGTTTTACAGTCCATGTTTAAGGGAGGATTTTCCCAAGTTGGTTTTGCCTCTTTCCTTGTTTCATATGGACTTGCAGTATGTAAAAGGGTGACTAAGCCTTGTTGCTAGGCCCTATATTTCTGATTTATTACTCATAAATTCAGGCTTAAGGGGGGGTGTTAGAATAATCAACCCATAGTATTTACCCACTTAGACATTAATTCATTTATTTTTGTCTTATTTGCCTAGTCCATGAGTCCCACCATGTGCAAGTTGCTAATTGCCTATCCATAGAGGTAAAACTTGCCATCTTTGACTCATGTAGCGCTTGGGAAAGCCTTAGGAATCAAATCTGCTTTATTCCTGGCCTCCTAGGCACCTATCTGCTTTTTATGCTTTACTACCTGCTTTTTCAGTGTTTTAAGGCACATAGGAAAGCAAGACTAGGTGAGGTGAATCAGTTTGTTGCCCTCTTCATCCTCCACTCTTTCCTCCATGAAAAATCATGTATGAGTTGCCATTCCACCACTCATTAGCTTGCCCGTGTGCCTTTGCCAATTCGTGAGCCTCATGACAGATTTGGGATCAGTGTTTTACACCTATGGGGGATTTGCCTATTTTGGGTAAGCCTGCTTTATGCTAGTTTTGGATGCCTCCTTATGCATTCAACCTATTGATGTATTCTATATATTCAGAAACCTATGTTATTACAAGGTTGGCTATTGTACACTGAGTTAATATAATTTTGTGTTATAGCTCCATATTCAGTCTCCATTGTTCACAATTTTGCATGATCAATTGTAAATTGCTGTGACTGAAATCAATCTATTGCTGGCCTGAATTTCTACATAGGGAATTAGACTCTTATGAACCAATCCTTTGTCCAAAAACCCTTGGACCTGCTTCCTCAATTATTCATTCTCTTGTGGTGTCAACCTATACACTTCCTTGTTTGGCAAACTGGCTCCTGGAATAAAATCAATATGATGACATATATCCGTCCTTGGTGGTAACTCATTGGGTAAATCCTCCACCGTGATGTCACTAAACTCACTCAGCATCTCCTAAATCTCCTCAGGTAGGTCTGTCACATTAGTCTTCATCGTCACTACTCTCGGCTTGCATACTACCGCGTAGTTAAACTCTTCCTTCTCAATCTGCTGTAAATATTCCTTTCCCGCCAACATCAAAACCTTGGGTGCTAACTGTCCGACTGTACCATCTTCTTGTAAAGAGTAAAGCACATGTTTTATCCCATTCTGCTCAAAACTATGAAACTTACTCCGACTATCATTAGTCACTTTCTTATCAAATTGCGAGACTTTTCCTAATAGTATATGAAAAACATCCATGCACATCACATCACACAGAATCTTGTCCTTATGTGGTCCTATTTGGAAATCAACTACACATTGCTCACTCACTAGGATTTGATGTCCTTTATGTAACGAAGATACTTTGTATGGAACATTATGCTTGGTCTTCTTTAACCTCATCTTTTCCACCATCTCTATGGAAACAATATTGCAGTACTCCCATTGTCAATCACCATATTACAACACTTCCCTTGGACTTTGCATGTAGTTTTGAACAACGATTTTCTTTGAGCAGGCTCCACCTGCTCCTTCTCAAGTTTCAACAAAATCGTGTTCATCATTAATGACTCTCCTATCTCTAGGATTTCCTCTATGGTCCAATGTTCAGGATGTTGCTCATTCTGAGCTACATAGGCTCCCCTCTTTCCTACATCTTCCTTCCATAGACATTCAAATGACTTAAGTCCCAACTGGTTGCATTTGTAGCATCGAACGATGGTTTCTCTGCCTCTTCCTCTAGCTCTACCTCCTTGGTAAGGTCCTCTTCTGCTAGAATCACCTCCTCTACCATGCTGCTCTTTTTGGTCAGATTATTGGATTGTCCTCTCTATTGTTCAAATCTTCCTCTTCCAGTCACCTACCCTCTTCCTCTTGATGAATCATGACCTCTATTGAAGCTCTGCTTCCTTGCTAACTTTTCTTCTGCTCTTAAGGCACATTGATATGCCTCCTCCACTATTCTAGGAAATATCATATGGATCTCTTATTGGATATCCGTCCTTATACCATTCACATATCTAGCAGCCTTCTCTGCTAAATCTTCCACATATCTAGCCCTTAGGCTTAGTTTATAGAACTTTCATTGTACTCCCTCACTATCAACAATATTTTCCTAAGGTTCTGTACCTGTCTATACATAATAAACTGGTAACCCTTAAAAAATAACTTGGCCCTCATATTTGCTACCATTCTATCCCATCTTTTTATCGATGGCTTATTCTTCCTCCTTCTTTCTTCTTGCACACTATCCCACCATAAGGATCTATGCCCTTTCAACCTTGTCATAGCCAATCTGACTCTCTTGTCTTCTTCAACTTCATTGTACTCAAATTACTTATCCATCTCATTGATCCAGTTAATGAGATGCTCCACGACGAGCTTTCCATCATAGGTAGGAAACTTTAGTCTCGGCCTTGAAGTCGCTCCTAGAATAGATTTGAAATATCTTAAATTTGGTGTTTCTTGCATAGGTGCAGCTTCTTCTCTTTGCTCTTCATCCTCAAGTTCACTACATCACCTACTTCAAGGTATCCTCATCTGTTCATTTCCATGGATTCCATATGTTCCCTTAAGTCCCTCATTTCCTCTAGAATTTTTGTGTTCCCCCCTGGTCGACCTCTATCATGACCTCTTGCTCTTCCAATGTGTGCAACCATCTTCTCACACTAAGCCTCTGCAATAACAATTTTCTTTCACATTGTTACAAATTACCTCACCATGCATCTTCTTAGCCCTTGGTCTTTCGACAATGCTGCTCCTCTATCTAGAACCTCTTGAGTACTCCTCTTTGCTCTTTCCAGGCTTCTATGGCTATGGTCCTCTCTCACACGAGCTTCTCCTTTCTTCTTCAGAAATTCTAGCCACAACCTCAACTGTTGAACTTCTCAACAGGAACTCTTTCGTCTCTGATACCAAAACTGGTGCAGGTGGGGATTTGACCTTAGCCAACCCAACCACCACCTCCAAGATCTAGTGGCTGCTACAGTTAGTCGAACTACCAAATTTAGCCTAAAAGCCAAATTTTGCACTAAAATGGCCTCCCCGTAACTTTTCCTCCTTAATCGTCATTCTGCAATAGAGTTTTTGCAGTCAAGTTGCATGATGCAGGATCTCCACTGCCCAACGTTGCATTCCGCAACCATCTTTCCACAGTGGTATGCCCGTAAGTAGGTTGTGGGATGTGGGATTCCAACTTCCCAAAGTATCTCCCTCGCAAATTCCTCTCCATAAATTTTCCTCCGCAATTTCTCAGTCATTAGATGTTTGCGGCGTTTACTCCAACCATCGATCTTATTTTTGATGCGGACCTCTTAGATCTCTATGGATCTGTTAACTTCCTCACAACTTCTGTTGTAGGCTTCTTCTAGACCATGATATCTTTATCTGCAAACACAATCTCTACCATTCATTCTATGCAAAACTTATTAATGGAAGAAAATATATAGGTTGCGCCAATTGATTATGGAATTGACCAATCCATCCTGCAATCTTCTGTATTATTTATCCTATCACTCTTATGCATGCATCTACAGTCTACTTCAACTCTTCAAGAAATAAATTGATGCATGAATACAATAACTTCTCAAAAATACATAAATGTTCAGGAAAACACCGAATTCATCTCTGCAAAGATACACAATTCCACACAGTTAATGCATAAAGGCTAACAACCCTACAAGCACATACTTAATATTCTATTAAGCAATTAAAGGAGAATGCACACAGCTTGGATCTCTCTTCTTCCGACTCTTCAAAATAATTACAAGCAGTAACTAGACATAGGTGTGTCCTATTCTCTTTTAACTCGGAATTCTAATGCAGAAGAGAAGAACCCCCTATACTTCTATAATATCTCTATTTAAACTAAACTGCTACTCTATTCCTTAGTGGTCCTTCCACTGAAAACAAATACTACTACGCATCATGAAAATGTTCTTGTCTAAAACAATCTACTGACGACTTGATCTCCACGCAAGGAGTTGTGATCGACAATTATTCTTACGCCGCTAACAGACTATGAATCAGCACAAACAGTTCTAGAGGATTCCACTGCATGTGACCAACTCATTATGTTGCTCGCATGCCATGATGCTCCTGCATCACCATTACCCCTCTGTAAACATACACATTCCACATGTAAGAAAATGTATATGTAGAGATGCACTACTAAATTTATGTGGAAAGAAAGAACAATGAATGGGTTGTGAAAGAGTGTCAAACCTCATAGATCATCGATCTGTGTGTTCTTAGTCAACTAGTCCTGTTCCACCGAAGGAAGACCCCCAGGTGAAGCCCCTGTGTATGTCATAAAAGCTTGTCAGAACCAATATTTGTACATAAAGCACTATGCATGTGCAAACATCTATAAATCAACTTGGACTCTTGTACAATGTACCTGGAATTGTAAGTGGAATAGACAGGTGTTGCAGTTGGCTTCTTCTTTGTGCTGAATACATTATAGTTGAATGATGCCCCTTTACAAGAATACACAGTCCACACGTAAGAAAATGCATATGTCTAGATGCACTACTAAAGTGATGTGGAAAGAAAAAGAACAACCAGGTTGTCAAAGTTTTCCAAACCTTGTATATCATTGCTTGGTGTGTTCTCAATCAACCAGTTGTGTTCCACCAAAGGAAGACCCCCAGGTGAAGCACCTGTGTATTTCGTAATAGCTCGTCAGAACCAATATTTGCACGTAAACCACTACACATATGAAAAACTATATAAATCAACTTGGATTCTCGTACAAAATACCTGAAATTATTGGTAGATTGGACTCATGTTGTATTCGCCTTTGTCTTTGTGTTGAAGACACCATGGTAGACAATTTCCCCTCTGCAAGCATACACCACAAATAAGAAAATTGATATGCCTAGATGCACTACAAAAGTGAGGCTGACTCTATAGAACAATAACTGGGATGTGAAAGAGTGCCAAAACTCATACATCATCGATCAATGTGTTCTTGATCAAGTATTCGTGTTCCACTGAAGGAATACCCTCGGGTGAAGCACCTATGTATGTCATAATAGCTCGTTAGAACTAATATTCGCATGTAAATCACTACACATATTAGAACATGTATAAATAAACTAGGTGTCTTGTACAAAGTACCTGGAATTGTAGGTAAACTGTACTGGTGCTTCCATCTCCTTCTTCTTTGTGTTGAAGACACCATGATTGAATTCTGCTCCCATACAAGCATACACAATCTAAACGTAAGAAAATGTATATGTATAGATGCACTACTAAAGTGATGTGGAAAGAAATAACAACAACTAGGATGTGAAAGAGTATTAAACCTAGTAGATCATCAATCAGTGTGTTCTCGGTCAACCAGTCATATTCCACCGAAGGAAGACCCTCGGGTGAAGCACATGTGCTTTTCATAATAGCTTGTTAGAACCAATATTCGCACGTAAAACACTATGTATGTGAAAAAATCTATAAATAAACTGGGAGTCTCATACAAAGTACTTGAAATTGTAGGTAGACTTGACTAGTGCTACAGGAGCCTTTATCTTTGTGCTAAAGACACCGTGGTGGAATGTTTCCCCTCTGCAAGCATACACACTCCACCTATAAGAAAATTGATATGTCTAGATGCACTACTAAAGTGAGGTTGAAAGAAAGAACAACAGTCAGACTGTGAAAGATTGCCAAACCTCATAGATCACCAATCAGTGTGTTCTTAGTTAACTAGTCACGTTCCATTGAAGTAAGACCCTTGGGTGAAGTACCTATGTATTTCATAAAATCTTGTCAAAACCAATATTTGCATGTAAATCAATACGCACACAAAAATCTATATAATTCAACTAGGAATCTCGTACAAAGTACCTGGAATTGTAGGTAGAGTATCCTAGTGCTGCATCTTCCTACCCCTTTGTGTTGAATACATTGTGGTAGAATGTTTCCCCTATGCAAGAAACACTACATGTAAGAAAATGGACATGTCTATATATTTTGAAGCTTGTCGAACCCTGTGATGAATTATTGAATTTCTCGACATTTCGGCAAGACTAGTTCAGCCCTTCTTCAGGAGATACAGTGTGAAGGATACCATGTTGTCATTTTTGACCTAGGTTTTCTTATTTAACTAACATTTAAGAAAATTCAGGTCATCTAGACAATAGGCCATCCTAGCTCATTTCTTTTCAAATAGTACCTCATTGAACCTATCCCTTCCATACATGGACATGATAATGTTATTAACGCTTTCATAGGTAGACATGTTTAAGCGTTAATAACATTATCTTGTCCCTGTATGGTAGGGATAGGTTGAATGAGGTACTGTTCTTCAAAAGAAACAAACCAAGATTTTCCATTTTCTAGATCACCTTACTTTTCTTAAACGCTATATAAATAAGAAAACTTAGGTAAAAAATGACGAGAGATCCTTCACATGTTGAGGCCTAGAAAATACTAGGTACCGACAATAGGGATTCTCCCTAATAACCACTCCCAATCATATCGCTTATTGTTTGGTACAGGGAATCTGTCTAGTTTACGGTCTGGCTACTGTAGATTTAACTAACAACTTAAAACTATTTTACCAGTTGCAGCCCAATCCACCGTTTATGTGTATTTTATTTTATGTTTTATAATTATATGGAAGTGCCTAATTTAAATACAGATGGTTAGGAAGTAAAGGGTTCGCAATGTGAAGCATTGGTTCTTACCTTCCATCTTATATCCTTCGTTCCTAAATCACCGAAAGAAATTACTAGCTTAAACTAAGTATCCTATCCCTAGGGATCAAATTATTATTTATGTGAGTAGTGTACTGTAAAATATGCATAAAGAATACTACACGTAGGTGATATAATTCAAAACACCTGAATACAGTAGAAAGATAAATAGAGGGATAGCTCAATGTTGATTAAAACATTCATTACTCAATTTTCTACATAAGCTTCATCAAATAACAAGAAATCATTCATAACATAGAAGTAATTCACAAGTCAGAACGATCTCACAGGTTCATAGAGTAAGATGAAACATAAATAATTCTACATTCAACCATCCACACAGCATGCATTTGAAACTTGAACAACTCCTTCTCCTGCAGAAAAATCATTCCTTCTTTATTATAAAAATAAATAATTCTTCTTATACAAAGCCTTTCACATAAGAGACAATGGAAAAGTCCCCTTCCCTCATTCAATTCTACCTATACTTATACATTTCCAAATGAATTTTGTTCTCCTTGCCCTTTGGGATTCCTTTACAATTCGGTTACAAAAAGGATTTGTCATCTATTGTACTCGCTAATTAAGGCAAAAATACAAATATTACAAAATAGGTTTCCCATGTGTCAATAAGACAAAACACTTTAAGTGGACCTGACTAACTCTCAATAAATTGCTTCCATGCCATAACATCCATAACTATTTTCTCAAAGTCTGATGGCTCCAAAAATATGAAAGTGACTTCATGGTTGGAAGCCTGAGCATTTATGTTAGCCATTCTGGCTGGAAGCACTCGGCGCTGATCTTCCAACTGATCGTTTCTTACTGCTACTTGAGAAATTACACTTTGAGCAACCTTTCATCCAAGATTTTAATCAGTCGTATGCCCTTGTAATCTTCCTACAATCTAGCATGCAATTGTTTCAAATGTTATTCATGTAAAGGAAGTTCATCTAACCATTCCTTGGATGAGGTTTGGCATCTATTGTGAGTTGTAAGGACCTTCTTACAAAACTCCATGCATTGGTATTTAGTTTTCTTGACTGCCTCTATCAACTTCTCGACATCTTTATTACCAAAGCCTATCAGTTCATATTCAAGCTGGACTCTCTCCAAATATTTGATTGGGGTATTTGTTGGGGGCTCCTTGGTTGTTTCCAACCATTTCAATATTTCTTGAATGATTTCTATGCCAGCCTGAGTCTTGTCTTTAAAACGAGAAGCTATCACTGAGATTTCTTCCAGTCAAGATTCTACTTGCTTGACCTTCCAAACCTCCTCCATGATCTGGACTTGCATCTAATATATTTTTCACATGATCATAAGAGAATGCTTTTGTAAAAGGTGCTATAGATTTTCTTTGTTCATTTTCTACCTTCAACAACACCTCCAACAAGCTCTTTTGAGCCTCTAGTGCCACCACTTGTGCTTGATATTGTCTTGCCTTCTGTTCAGTCGTAGAATTCTGTGTTTCCAACTCTGCAATTTTGTTTTCCAATTTTCCTTTCTCTTTACTAAGATTCGTGTTTGATAACTTCAAAGTATCCCATTATTTTTCTAGGGTTTGGTATTCCTTTTGAATCCTCTCATAATCTGAAAGAGTAGCTTCATACTTTCTCTTTGATGCTATTCCTACCCTCTCTTCCTTCCTCAAAACTTCCTTCATCTCTGCCATCATTCCTTTATAATGGTCAATGGTCTCTGTTAGGTTATCAACATTGTGAGCATTGGCATAGGCAGTTTCAATACCCATCGAAGACAATTTCTTCAAGTTATCCTCCACATTTTTTACCACTGTCTTTTCTGTCACTATGGTTACAGGTGGCTGAGGCCTTACCTTTAAAGTTTTATCTATTCTCCACTCAATAGATTTTGTTTTAGGATCAAAATGAATATCTTCCAAACATGCCACATCATATTGTTTGGATGGGGTAAATGGTACTAATCCCATTTCAACTATGGGAAGATGGCCTCTGGTAAGTATGTTTCTTGATGTAGATGGAGGGTTCTCTCAATTATCCCGAACAGGGCTTTATCCCGGATTCTCACTACTCAGATCCTCCCAATATTCTTTCCCTCATTCTTTTGTAACCAACACGTTATTTTTTAAGGATTTTAATATTATACTTGAGTATATTATTCTAGGAGATTTTTTTGGATTGAAAAAAACATGTTTATAGATAGGTAGGCGAATATTAAATTTGAAACATACAATTAACATTGAGATATGTAAATTTTGGCGAATATTATGATAAAAAAAACATATTTTATGTAAATATAGGCAATATTAGAGACTAAAAGGCGAATTTATTTTTTGAAAAAAACCCCAAAAATAGCCAATTGGAGAAATTTTTCCACTAAAAATTACCTTGGTAACGACCCCTGGGTTCGATGATTCCTAAGCGATGGACCTTGCTAATTATGCAATCTTTTCCAGAATAACTTCTTCATTCTTTTTCTTGGAAGCTTCTTCTTATTCTTTATCTCTTTGTGCTCCTTCTTCCAACAATTTATTTGCTCCTGTTGCCAATCTATGAGCACTTTCTTATTTGACCTTTGTTGCAGCTTATTCTTCTTTCTCATTCAATTTTGGATTGCTATTGTTGCTCCCCTTAACTCCAAAGGTATTCCCTTTAAAATTCTAGCTCAAAGTATTATTGCTATAAACATTCATGTATACTTGTTCCTCTTTATCTACATAGTCTGCATATTAAAAATTCACCTTATGAGTTGCCTTAAAAGATACCACCTTACCTTGGGAGTCATTTTGGTGAAATCTCTTTTCTCCGAAATTGATGTTTTCCAGTTCCTTGACAAATTATAGAGCACTCTTAACCTTGAAAAAATTGTAGCTTCCCACATAGAATGGTACTGATGGGAACACATCCTTCTCCAAATCAAACAAATAATTCCCAAAACCATCCAGAAAAACTTGTCTAATAGATTCCTTGTGTACTATGTAATCAGTCATGTATTTGGGAAGCAATGAGGGGGATTTGGTTCCCCCATACATCCTTAGATATGTACCTTCTTAGGAGAAGAAGTAATCCCCATATTCCTTGATGGATTCTAAATCTGCCTCAGATAAGCATGGACACTCTTCCAGGAAAATTAGCTGATACATGGGCCTGAAAAATTCTTCACATATCAATTGGTAATGACTATGATACTTATGAGCCCCTAGTATCTGGTATGCTGTGTATATAAGGGATTTTACACCTTTCCACACATATTTTAGTTTCTCAAACCTATGACGGTAGAGTATGCAGTCTATTAAGAAAGAAGACATATAAAATTCTAATTTGCTTTGTTGCAAGACTTCCTGGACTTCTTTGATGCATTTGGCCAAATTCCTGGACATTATGTCTACCCAATTAAAAATTCTTCCTTCCATTGGTACATAGTACATAAGTGGGATCCAACCAAAATTATAAAGTTTCCCATCAACTCTACTGTAGATCTTTCTCAACATCAGTGCTACTATTCTGAAAGGAGTCTGAACATGAGCAGTCTCATAATCGGTAGATTGTTTGGGTCAGAATATCTTTTCCTCAGACACCATCATCTTCGTTGTGGCTGTATAATCAAGCTTTTGGATATTAAGCCATTATTTTGTCACCCTGATTTTCTTTTCTTGTAAGTTGTATGTGGATAATATAAATGTTGGCGCAAAAGATTCCACTCCCTTATTTTATTCATAATTTATCATCATCCTTGTGGTATCTATTCTTGGAAAGATCCACTTAGTGACTTCTGCCTATGGGAGAATTTTAGGTCTGGTAGCCACCTTAATAATCCCATATCACAATATATTTCATACAAGGCTAGGTCTTCAAACCCTACCTTCGGGACCTTCTTTTCCACAAACATGTGGAACATCTGACCCCACTTGAACTCAGGTTTAGCTCCAGCTAAGGCCTTCGTATCCTTATAAATGATTTATACCCTTGTCATGGACGCAAGTTCGTCCATTTCTTTGTCTAAATCATATTCTAGAATATTGGGATTCTTCTTCCCTTTCTTTGTCATGATGTCTGAGGTGAGTTGTACTCGTGACAAAATAGAGATGTCTTAGTGTTCACATTGTAAACTAAACAACTGTATTAGAATGAAAGCATGAAAGAAAATAAATATGAATATACCGAACAAATCAAAACCTTCATTTTTTCTTACTCTATCATTTCCATCCATTGGGACAGGAAACATATGATGCGAGTAAGGGTTACAGTTTGAAAACAAAAATGATTGGAAACAGGTAAGCTTCGGCCTCTGCACTTTTATAAGAAAAAACCCCGGCTTGGAAATACCTACCTCCCACAGGTGAAATAGCTACCTTCCTAAATTTTCTCCCCCACAAATTCCTCTCCACAACTTTTCCTCCACAATTTCTCAGATGTCAAATCTTTGCAGCCTTTGCTCTGACCATCGATCTTATTTTTGATGTGGACCTCTCAGATCTCTATGAATCTGTTAACTTCCTCACAAATTCCATTGCGTGCTTCTTTTGGATCATAAGATCTTTATCTACAGGCACAATCTCCACTGTTCATTCTCTGCAAAACTTATTAATTTAAGAAAATATATGGGTTGCGCCAATTAATCATGGGATTGATCAATCCATCCTGCAATCTTCTCGATTCTTTAGCCTATCACTCTTATGCATGCATCTACATTCTACTTCAACTATTCAAGCAAGAAATTGATGAGTGAATACAATAACTTCTCAGAAATACACAAATGTTCAGGAAAATGCTGAAGTCGGCTCTGCAAAGATACTCAGTTACACACAGTACATGCATAAAGGATAAACACCCTACAAACACATGGTTAATCCTTCTATCAATCAATTAATGGAAAATGCACACAGCTTGGATCTCTCTTCTTCTGACTCTTCAAAATAATTACAAGAATGAACCAGACATAGGTCTGTCCTCTTCTCTGTTAACTCGAAATTCTAATGTTGAAGAGAAGAAACCCCTCTACTTCTCTAATTTGTCTATTTAAACTAAATTGCTACTCTATTCCTGAGTGGTCCTACCACTAAAAATGAATACTACTACGTATGATGAAAATTTCCTTGTTTGAAACAAACTATCGATGGATTGATCTCCACACAGGGCTTCATGATCTACAATGATTCTTACACCGCTAATAGAGTATGACTCACTATAAACAGTTACAAATATACCACTGCATGTGATTAACTCATCACACTGCTGGCATGCCACGATGCTCCCACACCAGACTCGCACGATAGAAAATTACGAACCCCTGTTTATTAGAATCCTTTGTTGGTCGCTTCTTACATTTGACCAAATACTCCAGATAGTCCTTTTTCCTTGTACTCTTCATCACTCTAGTGTCCAGAATGGACTGAACTTCCAATGGTTGTTATAGAAATATGCCTCACCCATTGCAAGTCTTCAGTAGGATCTTCACCTTCTGTAAAGGTTCTAGTGTCACTTGCTACATAAGGATATAGATCTGCTACATTAAATATTGGTGAAATACCCACGCCTATAGGCATATCTAATTCATAAGAATTTGCTGAAAAAATCCTGAGTATTCTGCAGGGTCCAATCTTCTTCATCCTCATATTGTTATACTCTCCTTTTGGAAATATTCCTCACTTCATATATTCTAAGACAAAATCCCCTACTTCATAGTTATTCTCTCTCATTTTGGAATCTACTCTATCCTTGTAACTGGTGTTAATTTACTGTAACCTTGCTTTCAATTACTCCTACCGTCCACTGATTCTTGTTGCAAACTCTTCTCCATTAGCACTCCTTTTCTCCAATTGACCTAAGTCACGAAGTTCACACACTCCTCTTGGATGCATTCCATACAAAATTTGAAATGGACTCATCCCTATACTTCTGTTTCGTGAATCATTATAGGAAAACTCAGCTTGAGCTAACACTCCGTCCCACTACTTAGGACTCTCTCCAATGAAACTTCTCAACAATTTTCCCAGACTCCTATTGACTACTTCAGTCTGTCCATCTGACTGTGGGTGATATGCTGAATTGAAGGTCAGTATGGTACCCAACTTCTTCCACAAGGTCCTCCAGAAATGACCTGTAAAATTCACATCTCTGTCTGATACACTACTTCTAGGTAAACCATGTAGTTTCTCTACTTCATCGAAAAACAATTTAGCAACGTGTGTAGCATCACTAGTCTTGTAGCACAAAATGAAATGTGCCATCTTAGTGAATCTATTCACAACAATAAAGATAGAATCATGTCCCTTCTGAGTTCTTGGAAAACCCAGAATGAAATCCATACTCACATAATCCCAAGGCCTAGTTGGAATAGGCAATGGTGTATACAATCCTATGTTCTAGCTTCTCCCCTTAGCATGTTGGCATATTCTACATCTACTTACAAAATTCTCCACTTCATACCTCCTCCTTTGCCAAAAATGGAAATGCCCAACTGTCCAAAGGTTGTATCACCTCCAAAGTGACTTGCCATACGTCCATTGTGTTTCTCATGTATTAAGTTCTCCCTCATAAAACACTTTGGTATACACAGTTTACTATTTTTAAAGAGTAAACCATCTTGTAGCGTATACTCCATCCATGAATATTTTTCCACCTCTACTGGATTCTTACAAGCCCTGTAAGCCTCCTAGAAATCAATATCCACTTCATACAAATCTCTCAAATGCTCAAATCCCAAGACTTGGATCTAGTTCTCTTGCATAATCAACAGTCTCCTACTCAAGGCATCAACTACTCTATTTTATTGTCCAATTATGTGTTTCAGCACAAAGGTAAAGCTCTGCAAGAACTCAACCCACTTGACATGTTTCAGGTTCAACTTAGGTTGCTGCATAATGTACTGTAATGCATGGTTATCATAATATAACACGAATTATCTGGGAATCAAATAGTGCCTCCAATGCTTTATTTCTTGAACAATAGCATAAAATTCCTTGTCATAAGATGAATAATTCCATTTTGAATCATTCAACTTCTCACTGAAACACACTATAGGATTTTCCTCCTAACTAAGTACAACTCTGATTGCTACCCCACTATCATTACACTTTACTTGGAAAGGGTGGTAGAAGTCTGGTAACTTCAATACTGGTTTTTCAATGATATTCTTATTCAAGAACTAAAAAATATTTTCATCCTCTGCTGTCCATTTAAATGGGTTTCTATCCTTCTTAATTTTCTATTTGACAGATGAACAAATACTACTGAAATTATTTATGAACATCCTATAAAAACTTGCCAATCCATGAAAGTTCCTTACCCCAAATATGTTCCTTGGTGAAGGCCAATCAAGTATTGCTTGCACCTTTTCTGAAGCCATCTTCAACCCATCTCTTGAGATAAATAAACCTAAATATACTAGCTCTGTCTTTATGAATGTGCATTTATTCACATTTATTAGCAACTTCTCATGTTGCAGCCTCTCTAAAACATATCTCAGATGCTTCAGATTATCTTTCTCTATTTGGATGAAAACGAAAATGTCATCAAGGTAAACTATCACAAACTTACCTATGAAATCTCTTAAGAATTCATACACCAATCTCATAAAAGTACTTTGTCTGTTGCATAATCAAAATGGCATGACCAACCACTCATACAATCCATCATTTGTCTTGAAGGCTGTCTTCCACTCATCCCCTTATTTGATCTTGATCTGATGATATCCACTCTTCAAATCTAGTTTGAAAAGCATGTTTCCCCATTTATGAAATCCATCATGTCATCCATCCTTGGTAATGGAAACCTATACCTCATAGTAATCTTGTTAATTCTCCTCGAGTCAATACATATCCTCCACTCACCATCCTTCTTTAGTGTCAGTACTGCTAGTACTGCACAGGGAATCAGACTCTTATGAACCAATCCTTTGTCCAACAACCCTTAGACTTGCTTCCTCAATTATTCATTCTCTTGAGGTGTCAACCTATACGCTTCCTTGTTTGGAAAATTGGATCGTGGCATAAAATCAATATGATGACATATATCCCTCCTTGGTGGTAACTCATTAGGTAAATCCTCCACCACGATTTCACTAAACTCACTCAGCATCTCCTGAATCTCCTCAGGTAGGTCTTTCACATTAGTCTTCGTCGTCACTACTCTTGGCTTGCATACTACTATGTAGTTAAACTCTTCCTTCTCAATCTGCTGTAAATATTCCTTTCCCGACAACATCAGAACCTTGGGTGCTAACTGTCCTACTATACCACCTTCTTGTAAAGGGTAAAGCACATGTTTTATCCCATTTTGCTCAAAACTATGACACTTACTCCGACTATCATGAGTCACTTTCTTATAGAATTGACACACTTTTCCTAATAGTATATGAAAAACATCCATGGGCATCACATCACACAAAATCGTGTCCTTACGTGGTTCTATTTGGAAATCAACTACACATTGCTCACTCACTAGTATTTGATGTCCTTTATGTAACCAAGATACTTTGTATGGAAAATTATGCTTGGTCTTCTTTAAACTCATCTTTTCCACCATCTCTATGGAAACAATATTGCAGTACTCCCACTATCAATCACCATATGACAACACTTCCCTTGGTCTTTGCATGTAGTTCTAAACAACGATTTTCTTTGAGTAGGCTCTGCCTGCTCCTTCTTAGGTTTCAACAAAACCTTGTTCATCATTAATGAGTCTCCTATCTCTAGGAATTCCTCTATGTTCCAATGTTCTATATGTTGCTCATTCTGAGCTACATACGCTCCCCTCTGTCCTACATCTTCCTTTCCTGGACATTCAAATGACCTATGTCCCAACTGGTTGCATTTGTAGCATCAAACGACGGTGTATCTGCCTCTTCCTCTAGCTCTACCTCCTTGGTAAGGTCCTCTTCTTCTAGAATCACATTTTCTACCATGCTACTCTTTCTAGTTATATTATTGGATTGTCCTCTCTATGGTTTAAATTTTCCTCTTCCAGTCGCCTACCCTCTTCCTCTTGATGAACCACGTCCTCTATTGAAGCTCTACTTCCTTGCTATGTTTTCTTTTGCCTTAAAGCACATTGATATGACTCCTCCACTATTCTAGGTGATATCATATGGATCTCTTATGGGATATCCATCCTTATACCATTCACATATCTAGCAGCCTTCTTTGCTGACTCTTGCACATATCCAGCCGTTAGGTTTACTTTATAGAACTATTTAGTGTACTCCCTCACTATCAACAATAATTGCCTAAGGTTTTGTACCTGCCTATACATATTAAACTGGTAATCCTTAGGAAATAAATTGGCCCTCATATTTGCTACCATTCTATCCCATCTTTTTATCAATGGATTATTCTTCCTCCTTCTTTCTTCTTGCAGACTATCCCACCACAAGGATCTATGCCCTTTCAACCTTGTCACAACCAATCTGACTCTCTTGTATTCTTCAACTTCATCGTACTCAAATTACTTATCCATCTGATTGATCTAGTCAATGAGATGCTCTGCAACAAGACTTCCATCATAGGTAGGAAACTCCAGTATCGTCCTTGAAGTTGCTCCCATAATAGATTTGTAAATTTGGTGTTTCTTGCATAGGTGCAGCTTCTTCTCTTTGCTCTTCATCCTCAGGTTCACTTACATCACCTAATTCAAGGTCTCTTCATCTGTTCATTTCCATGGATTCCAGATGTTCCCTTAAGTCCCTCATTTCCTCTAGAACTTTTGTGTTCCCCCCTGGTCGACCTCTGTCATGACCTCTCTCTCTTCCAATGCATGCAACCATCTTCTCACACTAAGCCTCTGCAATAACAGTTTTCTTTCACATTGTTACAAATTACCTCACCAAGCATCTTCTTATCCCTTGGTCTTTTAAGAATGCTGGTCCTCTATCTAGAACCTCTTGAGTACTCCTCTTTGCTCTTTCCAGGATTCTATGGCTATGCTTCTCTCTCCACAAGCTTCTCCTTGCTCCTTCAGAAATTCTAGCCACAACCTCAACTGTTGAACTTCTTAATCGGAATTATTTTCCAGCCCTGATACCAAAAATGGTGCAGGTGGGGATTTGACCTTAGCCAACCCACCCACCACCTCCAAGATCTAGTGGTTCCTACAGTTATCTGGACTGCCAAATTTAGCCTAAAATCCAAATTCTGCGCTAAAATGGCCTCCCCGCAACTTTTCCTCCTCAATCGGCATTCCGCAACTCTATTTTCGCAACAGAGTTTTTGTAGTCGAGTTGCACAATGCGGGATCGCCATTGCCCAACGTTGCATTTCACAACCATCTTTCCACAATGGCCTTCCCACAAGCAGGTTGTGGGATGTGGGGTGCCAACTTCCCAAAGTTTCTCCCTCGCAACTTCCTCTCCACAAATTTTCCTCCACAATTTCTCAGTTGTTAGATATTTGCATACTTTACTCCAACCATCGATCTTATTTTTGATGTGGACCTCTCGGATATCTGTGGATCTATTAACTTCCTTGCAACTTCTGTTGCAGGCTTCTTCTGGACCGTGAGATCTTTATCTGTAGACACAATCTCCATCGTTCATTCTCTGGAAAACTTATTAATGGTAGAAAATATATAGGTTTCGCCAATTGATTATGGAATTGATCAATACAGCCTGCAATCTTCTCTATTCTTTATCCTATCACTCTTATGCATGCATATACAGTCTACTTCAACTCTTCAAGCAAGAAATTGATGCGTGAATACAATAACTTCTTAGAAATATATAAATGTTCAGGAAAACATCGAAGTCATCTCTGCAAAGATACACAATTCCACACAGTACATGCATAAAGGATAATAACCCTACAAGCACACACTCAATATTCTATTAAGCAATTAAAGGAGAATGCACACAGCTTGGATCTCTTTTCTTCCAACTCTTCAAAATAATTACAAGCAGGAACTAGACACAGGTGTGTCCTATAGTATGTTAACTCGGAATTCTAATGCAGAAGAGAAGAACCCCCTATACTTCTATAATCTCTCTATTTAAACTAAAATGCTACTCTATTCCTCAGTGGTCCTTCCACTAAAAACAAATACTACTATGCATCATGAAAATGTTCTTGTCTAAAACAATCTACTGACGGCTTGATCTCCACGCAAGGAGTTTTGATCGACAATTATTCTTACACCGCTAACAGACTATGAGTTAGCACAAATGGTTATAGAGGATGCCACCACATTTGATCAACTTATCACGTTGTTGGCATGCCACGATGCTCCTACATCACTGTTACCCCTCTGCAAACATACACACTCCACACTTAAGAAAATGTATATGTAGAGATGCACTACTAAAGTGACGTGGAAAGAAAGAACAACAAATGGGTTGTGAAATAGTGTCAAACCTCGTAGATAATCAATCTATGTGTTCTTAGTCAACCAGTCCTATTCCACGCGAAGGAAGACCCCGAGGTGAAGCACCTATGTATGTCATAATAGCTTGTCAGAACCAATATTTTCATGTATAGCACTACGCATGTGAAAACATCTATAAATCAACTTGGAATCTTGTATAGTGTACCTAGAATTGTAAGTGGACTGGACAGGTGTTGCAGTTGGCTTCTTCTTTGTGTCGAATACATTGTGGTTGAATGATTCCCCTTTACAAGCATACACACTCCACAACTAAGAGATGCACTACTAAAGTGATGTGGAAAGAAAAAAGAACAACTAGGTTGTCAAAGTTTTCCAAACCTTGTATATCACTGATTGGTGTGTTCTCAATCAACTAGCTGTGTTCTACCGAAGGAAGACCGCCAAGTGAAGCACTTGTGGATTTCGTAATAGCTCCTTAGAACAAATACTCACACGTAAACCACTACGCATGTGAAAAAAATATATAATCAACTAGGATTCTCATACAAAGTACCTAAAATTATTGGTAGATTGGATTGGTGTTGTATGCGCTTTTGTCTTTATGTTGAAGACACCATGGTAGATGGTTTCCCCTCTGCAAGCATACACACTCCACAAATAAGAAAATTGATATGCATAGATGCACTACGAAAGTAAGGATGACTCTATAGAACAATACCTGGGATGTGAAAGAGTGCCAAAACTCATACACCATCGATCAGCGTGTTCTTGATCAAGCAGTTGTGTTCCACAAAAGGAAGACCCTCGGGTGAAGCACCTATGTATGTCATAATAGCTCATTAGAACTAATATTCGCATGTAAATCACTACACATATTAGAACATGTATAAATCAACTAGGAGTATTGTACAAAATACCTGGAATTATAGGTAAAACGTACTAGTGATTCCATCTCCTTCTTCTTTTTGTTGAAGACACCATGATTGAATTCTACCCCTATACAAGCATACACACTCGAAACAGAAGAAGATGTATATGTATAGATGCACTACTAAAGTGATGTGGAAAGAAATAACAACAAATAGGATGTGAAAGAGTGTTAACCTCATAGATTGATGATCAGTGTGTTCTCAGTCAACTAGTTGTATTCCACATGAGGAAAATCCTGGGGTGAAGCACCTGTGTTTTTCATCATAGCTTGGCAGAAACAATATTCACACGTAAAACACTATGCATGTGAAAAAATCTATAAATAAACTGGGAGTCTCATACAAAGTACTTGCAATTGTAGGTAGACTGGACTAATGCTGTAGGAGCCTTCGTCGTTGTGCTAAAGACATTATGGTGGAATGTTTCCCCTCTACAAGCATATGCACTCCGTGTGTAAGAAAAGGTTCAGAATGCATTACCTAGTCAGGTCGTGAGGTGAGAGCTTTTACAGCAAGTAGCTTCCTCTTCTTGTTTATGAGTTAAGTGTGCTATTAGTGCAGTGTCCTCACTTAGGATTAGGCACCTTTTTCTTCCGCGTAGCATTTAGGTTGCAGCACTGAGAGGGGGTTTCGAGACTGTGTTCTTGTCAACGAGAGGAGGGGGATATTCATCGTTCTTGAAAGGCTGTAATATTTCTAAGTTAAACCTGCAAATGTTGGTCGAGAGCTGGTTTTAGCCTTTTCGACAGATTAATTTTATGCGGGAACACTTGTTTTTTTGAGCATTGTTATTTATTCTTCATTGCTGCACTCATGTTTAGCATAGATGAGGTAAAATGCTTATACAGTTGTCTCCATTTTGAATGTTATCTGGAAATGACCCAACATAACCTAAAAGAAATTTTTGTATATGATAGGGAAATTCTTTAGAATCCAAGATGTCTAAACGTCAGAAGAAGAAGGCTCCTGTAGTAGAAGAGCAACCTGAAGTCGAAATCATTACCAAAGTCGAATACACCTACGAGGACACCAAATGCATAGTTGGTGTGGAACCTGAATATCAATGGGGGGGAATTTATAGATTAATTATGCATCGAGAAGTACCTGACATAGGTTTTGAAGAGGAAACCATCTATGCCAATATAGAAAGGTCTTCATTGATGAAAATTGCTACCAGACTTGAGCTTTTTCCCTACTCAGAGATGATTGGGTGGATTTTGCCCAGGGCAGGTGTAACCACCATGATTTTAGAAAATGTTGATAAACAGGGCTATGCTGCTTATAGACCTAGGTATGTAGCACTGGCCTACCACTTACTAGAAGCACAAGTATACCTAACTAAAGACTAGTTGAAGGCAATTAGGATGGACCTAGTCGAGACATTAAAGAGAATGTTGGTGCCTGGTAGGAATTTTAGAACTAGGTCAACTGGGGAATATGATACTGCTACTCTCAGAACCCCTTACAGGTTCATTTCCCTGATGCTGAACAGGATTTTTGGGAGGGCCCACAATAAAATCTTTAAGTTAGAATGGGTGCCTATCATTTTCTATGTTTCTACACAAACAACAGTGCTCAACTGGGAAAACATTGTGTCCAACAGCCTCTCAGCCTGCATTGCATCAACATTAGGAGGGGTGTCCTAGAAAAGATCAGAGTTCTATATGAGCTCTATACTAATTGATTGCATACTATGCAACCAACCCTTCCCCAATATGAGGTGCATCTAGGATCGGGAAAAAACACCAGTCTACTCAGCATACAAGCCACTGTGGGCACACAAATACCATAGTCATTATAGGGAAGTGTGCGAGCACTTCATCATGCCACTATATACATTGATCTTCTTAAAGGAGTGCAATTGTATGTCAAAGGAAGCATTTCAGGTGATTGAGGAATATGCAGACTACTATCTAACAGACGATGGATTGTATTTTAGAATGTATGGATGCTCTAGACCACCCTCCCTACTGCCGAAATATGCCAATGACTATATAGTCCACAAAGAGGTAGTTAGACAAGTATTTCTAGATGGCATAGGGAGTTTTCTGTTTGAAGATAAAAAAGCATCTTACCCTCCTTTACCATTTAGGTTGGGAAGCTATAAGTTCACAAGAGTGAAAAAAGCTGATGAATTTGTGGAGGAATTAGGGAAATTCCATTTTGGGGAAATGAATTTCCATAGGAATGATGCCCAGAACAAAGTGGCAGACCACTGCAAGGAAGAAAATGTGCATTTTGAATACACAAGCCACTGGGATAGAGAGGAATCTATTTTTCGCAGTGCAGAAAATATAACGGCCTTAATAAGAAGATTCAAGAAGAAAATCACCACCAAAGGCAGGAAAGGACAGTATGAGTAGGAAAAGAAAGCTGAAGAAGAGGCTAGGAAAAGAGATGAAGATGCTAGGAGACTAGCACAGGAAGCCGAAAGCTAGCTCAAAGGTGAGGAGGAAGAAAAGAGAAGAGCTGAAAAGAAGTAGCTAGGAAGGTAGAAGAAGCTTCCTGGAGTGAAGAGGAGGAAAAGAAAAGAAAGATGGATGAGGAGCTGAAGAAGCAGGAAGCAGAAAGGCTAAAGCTAACAGGGACGGTGACAAGGAAATCAACTTTTGATCCTATAGAAAGTCAGGATCAGGACTTGGGGAACCCTGATATTCAAGATCCTGAGGTAGATGCTACCAACACAATGGGACAGGCTATGGTCCCCACCCTTAGGCTAATTCCTTTTGAGCAGGAAAAGGGGGAGGAAGTACCAGATTTCAACACTATCTTTTATGATAGGCAAAATAAAAGAATAGTGAAGAGGACCGAGAGAAAGGTCGAGATTGGGGGGCAGTAGGGTAAAATGATAAATGATACAACTGTAGTATATGGGACAGACAAGGATCCTAGGTTCACTATCAAAGTGGGAGCTGCATTGATCCATGCTTCTGAGGACAATGCAGATCGAATGATGATTGATCTTGAATAGTCAAAGAAGTCCTCTTCCCAGCTGAAAGATACCCTAAGAAAAGAGAGAGAGGAAAATAATAGGTTGAAAAGAACGTTTGAAGACATACAACGAGAAATCAAGTCTTCAAAAGCTAAGCTCCAACTCCTCCATATAAAGAAGAGATCTATGGAGGACGCCCAAGGAAGTCTAGAGAAAGTGCAGCAAGAATATCAAGAGTTAAGAACAGAAAAGGAGCAGCTGCTAGGTAAGATAGGGGAATTGGAGCTACAAAAGGCTACATTGGAGGAATCTGAAAGGAAATCTCAGAGGCAAAGTACAGAGTTGAGAGAACAAGTTTCCTCATTAATAGCAGCTCTAGAGGAGGCCAGGAAACAACAAGCTAATCTCCATCCTTTCAAGGAGCATGTTCTGGAACAGAGGAGCAAGATGCACCAGCTGGAAGTGGTCATAGAGGAAGAAAGGTGCAAGGTTTTGCAGATAAATAGCCGGCTGGAAGAGATTTTGGAAACCTCTTCATATTTTGTAGATAGATCGTAGGAAATCTTAGAAGTCCTGACAGGAAGGATGGCAATATTGGAAGAAAATGAATAGACTCCTGCAGAAGTAACATCAAAATATAAATAAGCCTTGAGGCAAGACTACGATTTACTACAGTTTTCTATTAACACAGCCGAAGAATTCAAGAAGGATGTCAAGAAGACAAAGGGGGCTTGTGAAGAATTCTTCAAGAGACTTTTGATTACTTATAATCACTACCAGGTTGAGGCTGAATAGAAAATGGATACCTTTCCAAACCACAACCTGTTTTTAGAGATGTTGCAAAGGAGATATCAGGAAGATGAACAAAAGATCTAGCACATCAAAGCCTTGGATGAGCATACCCTGAGGAATGAAGTAGCTCATTCCATGGTTAGTGTGCAGTTGCTTGAGGACCAACTTTGCCTAAGCGTAGCCAGAATAGAAGCAATAAGGAATCAGGCCTCTAAATTTGAAATTAATATTCGTTTCTTATAACCTTCCGGTTTTGAAAGCATTGTCTCAGAGGCTTCAATGTGGAAGAAGTTTTTGAATAGTCAAGCGGGGCCCTTATCATAAGAACTTTACTTATTTTATTGCAATATATTGTAAATTCTATAAGCACTTAATGAAAGAAAAGTTTGGGAGGCGAAGAGTTGAGGAAGCCCAAGAGTCATTCATGGGAAGCCCAACAGTTTTATTATTTTTGTATAAATATAGAAGATCTAGATAATAGAATAGACTTTTTCCCAATGAGATTGGAAGACATATTGTAAGAAGAACTATTTCCTTTTGCAATAGATAATTACAGTTTTCCTGTTGGAGAAAGCTTGGTGGAATGCTCAAATGTTATGCCATGGATTTGTTGAAGATGATCTATTTCGTTTTCAGCTTTTTGTCCATTAACTGTGAGATCGTTCTAACTCTCAAAACCTATGTTCTTGTATGAGTGATGTCTGGTTTATTTTATTAAAATTTCCACTATGTGTAATGAATGTTGTTCATAAACAATTAGCTATCTGATTGTTCGAATATCTTTAAATGTTCATTTGTTTTGGAAGAAGTATCAACTATCTGTGATTTTTCATAATGCATGCACAAAATACATTATTCATTAATACGTGATAATCTCGCTCCCTAGGGATAGGTTAGGTAGTTAGATTTAATTCCTTGCTGTGTGTGAATTAGATGCAAGAGAGTTTAAGGCGAGAGGTAAGAACCTACGCATCACATTGTGACCACTCCTTGCATTCTCAATCAACCTTCATCTTAGATAGGCACTTGCATATCATACTTAAAGTAAAAAAAAAATTCAAAAATATACACGGTGGACTAGGCCACAACCGGTAAAACATTTTATTTTTGTCACTTGACCTACGGTAGCCAGACCCCAAACCGGACGGATTCCCTACACCAAACAGTCATGGGCTAGTTGGGAACATTGACTGGGGAGAGTCCCTTGCGGTTGTTGCGTGCGAATTTCCAGGTTTGAATAGGTGGATATTGGAAAGGAGTTTGAACAGGTGAATCAGGTCCTAACTGGTCAAGGGGTTGATCAATTTGTTACAAGGTTAAATCTACCAACTCTTCAAAATATCCGACCAGCAGAGAATCCTCTAGGTAAGGGCGTTCTTTCTTGTGAACTTCTCTTCCAGGTAGGGCAGGAATATTTGACAATCCTCCTAAATTCTTTGCATATGATCTTGTGATTCTTCTCAAATTATCTAATACTTTGTTAGAAACATGATAGAGATACTCCGTATCATTTGAATCAGGTTTAACTTTTCCTTCAGGGCTTGGTCTCTTGGAAAAATTAGTTTCAAAACTGTCACCAGTAGAATGTTCTCGAGGAAATAGATTTCGTCAGCTAGCCATGCACTGGTGGCCCTCCTTATAGCTCCAAAACTATTCAGGCCTACAAAATCCCATGTACCAACAGTATGGATTCTCCCTAATAGTCGCTCCCAATCATCTCGGCTATTGTTTGGAACAATGATTCCATCCAGTTTACAGTCTCGCTACCGCAGAGTTAAGTAACGGTTTAAAACTATTTTACTGGTTGTGGACAAGTCCACTGCTTATGTATATTTTATTTTATCTTTTATAATGATATGCAAGTGCCTTATTTAAATGCAGATGATTAGGAAGTAAAGGGTTCACATTGTGAAGCATAGGTTCTTACCTTTCGTCTTATCTCCTTCATTCCTAAATCACCGAAAGAAAATTAATAGCTTAAACTAACTATCCTATACCCAAGGAGACAATTATTATTTATGTGAGTAGTGTACTGTAAAATATGCATAAAGAATATTACATGTAGATGGTATAATTCAAAACACATGAATACGGTAGAAAGATAAACAGAGAGATAGCTCAATGTTGATTAAAACATTCATTACTCAATTTTCTGCATAAGCTTCATCAAATAACAAGAAATCATTCATAAGGTAGAAGTAATTCACAAGTCAAAAAAATCTCACAGGTTCACAGAGTAAGCTAAAACATAAATAATTCTACATTCAACCATCCACAGAGCATGCATTTGGAACTTGAACAACTACTTCTCTAGTAGAAAATTCAGTCCTTCTTTATTATAAAAAGAAATAGTTCTTCTTATACAAATCCTTTCACATAAGATAGCATGGAAAATTCCCCTTCTCTCATTCGATTCTACCGATACTTATACATTTCCAAATGAATTTTGGTCTCCCTTCCCTTTGGGATTCCTTTAAAATTCGGTTACAAAAATTATTTGTCATCTAGTATGCTCGCTAATTAAGACAAAAATACAAATATTACAAAATAATTTTCCCATGTGTCAATAAGACAAAACACTTTAAGTGGACCTGGCTAACTCATCAATAAACTTCTTCCATGCCATAGAATCCGTAACTATTTTCTCAAAGTCTGATGGCTCCAAAAATATGACAGTGACTTCGTGCTTGGTAGCCTGAGCCTTTATGTTAGCTATTTTGGCTAGAAGCACTCAGAGCTGATCTTCCAACCTACAGTTTCTTACTGCTTCTTGAGAAATTATACTTTTGAGCACCCTTTCGTCCAAGATTTTAATCAGCTATATGCCCTTCTCATCTTCCTGCAATCTAGCATGCAATTGTTTCAAATGTTCTTCATGTGCAGGAAGTTCATCTAACCTTTTCTTGGATGAGGTTTTCAATCTGTTGTGAGTTGTAAGTACCTTCTTATAAAACTCTATGCATTGGTCTTTAGTTCTCTTGACTACCTCTATCAACTTCTCAACAACTTTATTACCAAATCTTATCAGTTTGTATTCAAGCTGCACTCTCTCCTGATCTTTGACTAGGGTAATCGCTGGGAGATCTTTGGTTTTTT
This sequence comes from Pseudotsuga menziesii, assembly GCA_001517045.1. Lineage (NCBI taxonomy): Eukaryota > Viridiplantae > Streptophyta > Pinopsida > Pinales > Pinaceae > Pseudotsuga > Pseudotsuga menziesii. Next base: position 193,895 of record LPNX010224880.1, read on the forward strand.
CCAACCATGTTAATCTTTATCAAATGATTTCCATGATATTCTGGATCTTGTCTTTTAATTGAGAATATTTGACTGAGATTTATTCTAGTCGAGATTCGACTTGCCTGATGTTCCAAACCTCCTCTGCGGTCTAGACCTGCATCTGATATATTTTTCTCCTGAACATAAGAGCATGCTTTGTCAAAGGTTCTATGTCTGTTCTTTATTTGTTTGCTACCTTCAACAACACCTCCAATGAGATCTTTTGAGCCTCTAGTGCCACCACTTGTGCTTGATATTCTCCTATCTTTTGTTCAACCATAGACTTCTATGTTTCCAACTCTACAATTCTGTTTTCCAATTTTCATTTCTCTTTACTAAGATTCATTTTTGATAACTTCAAATTATCTTGTTATTCCTCTAAGGTTTTGGAATTCCAATTGAAACCACTCATAATCTGAAAGAGTAGCTTCATACTTTCTCTTTGATTCTCTTCCTATCCTTTCTTCCTTCCTCAAAAATTCCTTCATCTTTTCCATCTTTCCTTTATAATGGTCAATGGTCTTCATTAGATTATCAAAATTGTTAGCATTGGCATAGGCAGTTTCAATACCCATGGAAGATAATTTCTTCGGATTATCCTCCACATTTTTTACCACTATCTTCTCTGTCACTATGATTATCGATGGCTGAGTCCCTAACTTTAAAGTTTTCTCTATTCTCCACTTAATATATTTCATTTTACGATCAACATCAATATCTTCCAAACATGCCACATCATACTGTTTGGATGGCTTAAATGGTACTAATACCATTTCAACTATGGGAAGTTGGCCTCCGGTAAGTATGTTGCTTGATGCAGACAGAGGGTTCTCTTTATTATCATGAACAGGGATTTGTCCCAGATTCTCATTACTCATATCCTCCCAATATTCTTTCCCCTTTTCTTCTGTAACCACCCATGGGTTCGATGATTCCCGAGAGATGGACCTTTCTAATTCTGAAATCTTTTCCAGAATATCTTTTTCATTCCTTTTCTTGGAAGCTTCTTCTTCTTCTCTATCTCTCTGTGCTTCTTCTACCAACCGTTTCTTTTCTCCTACTGCCAATGTGCGAGGACTCTCTTCTTTGGCCTTCTTTGTAGCTTCTTCTTCTTTCTCATTCAGGTTTGGATTGTTGCTACTCCCCTTAACTCAATAGTTATTCCCTTTCAAACACTTTCTCAAAGAGTCCATGCTAAAAACATTCCTGTATACTTGCTCCTCTTTATCTACATAGTCTGCATTTTAAAAATTCACCTTATGAGCTTCCTTATAAGATACCACCTTACCTTCGAAGGCATTTTGGTGAAAGCTCTTTTCTCCGAAATGGAAGTTCTCTAGTTCCTTGATGAATTTTGGAGCACTCTTAACATTGGCAAGCTTGTAGCTTCCCACATAGAACGGTACTGATGGGAACACATCCCTCTTCAAATCAAACAAATAATTCCCAAAACCATCCAAAAAAACTTATCTAACAGCTTCCTTGTGCACTATGTAACCAGTCCCGTATTTGGGCAGTAATGAGGGGGATTTTGTCCCCCCATACATCCTTAGATATGTACCTTCTTGGGAGAAGAAGTAATCTCATTATTCCTTGATAGATTCTAAAGCTCCCTCAGATAAGCATAGACACTCTTCCATGAAAATATGCTAATACAGGGGCCTCAGAAATTCTTCACATATAAATTGGTAATGACTATGATACTTATGAGCCCCTAGTATCTGCTACAATGTGTATATAGGGGATTTTACTCCTTTCAACACGCAGTTAAGTTTCTTGAACCTGTGCTGGTAGAGTATGCATTATATTAAAGAAGAAGACATATAGAGTTCTGATTTGCTTTGCTACAAGCCTTCCTGGGCTGCTTTGATGCATTTGGGAAAATTCCTAGACACCATGTATGCGCAATTAAAAATTCTTCCTTCCATGGATACATAGTACATAAGTGGGATCCTACCAAAATTATAAATTTTCCTATCAGATCTACCATATATCTTGCTCAACATCAGTGCTATTATTTTGAAAGGAGTATGAAGATCAGCAATCTCATATTCACCAGATTGTTTATGTAGGAACGTCTTTCCCTCAACCACCATCATCTTCGTTGTGGTTGTATAATCAAGCTTTAAGATCTTAACCCATTCTGTTGTCATGTTGATTTCCTTTTATGGTAAGTTGTAGGCTGCTGATATAAATGTAGGTACAAAAGATTCCACTCCCTTATTTTCCTCATCATTTATCACCATCCCTTTGGTATCTATTCTTGGCAAGATCCACCCAATGATTTCTATACATGGGAGAATTTTAGTTCTGGTAGCCACCTTAGAGATCACATATCACAATATATTTCATATAATGGTAGGTATTCTAAACCTACCTCCAGGACCTTCTTTCCCACCAGCATGTGGAACATCTGACCCCACTTGAACTCAGGTTCAACACTAGTTAAGGCCTTTATATCCTCTTAAATTATTTCTATTGTTGTCACGGGAGTAGCTTCGGCCATTTTTTTGTCTGAATCATATTCCACAATCTTGGGATTCTTCTTCCCTTTCTTTCTCATGATTTCTGAGGTGAGTTGTACCTGTGAAAAAATAGAGTTGTATTAGCGTTCACATTGTAAACTAAATGACTGTATTAGAATGAAAGCATGAAAGAAAATAAATATGCATATACCGAACAAATCAAAACCTTCGTTCCGTCTTACTCTATCATTTCCATCCATTGGGATAGGAAACACATGATGCAGGTCAAGGTTATATTTTGACAACAAAAACCATATAACATGGGCAAGATTCGGCCTCTACACTTTTAGAAGAAAAATTGCCAACTCGGCAATACCTCCCTCCCATAGGTGCAACAAAAACTTCGAGGTTACGACGACGATGCCGTAGGGTAAACGACCAGGCCCACTATCCCACGACTGAAACATATAAACCAAAAACCTACAAGCTCTACGTGAAACAATGAAAAAATAGCTTTCGCCATTGCCCAAGAGCGGGATACACACTGACTCCATGCCGACAAAAAGCTCAACTCTCTGGATGTCCATCATTGACCTAACCGACTTAGGGAGAGACACGTCTGGACTAACTAATGGGGTTTTACAAATAGGTTGTGACTAGTGAAAACTTACAAATAAAAAAGGAGAAACCTAAAATATATATGGGCCAAAACCCCTTTTAAATAGAGAAATGACAAAACCCTAACCTACCCCTGCACAATCATATCAATGATTGATAGTTTCACGACTTAGTCAAATCAACCAATTAAAAGAAAAGATTAAAATCTACCTTGCAGTCTGGAGGCTTGACACGCAGTTGAAAGCACTCAATGAGGACCCGCCACGTAAGCTCCATAAATGACTTTTCACCAACCACACAAAAAATCTCGAATGGGATAAACGCTCATCAATTCCTTACTGAATCTGTAAAACAAAAATGGTAAAAAAACCTTTTCACTTGGTGAATAAATAGGCTTTCAAGGGTTAAAACCTTGAAAGAGGCATTAAAAACCTATACGTGCGAGAAAAACGTCATTGGTGCCAAACGCTTTGGGTTGGAGGAAATAATTCAACATGGGAACGCCCCCAACAATGGCGGCTCGATCATTCTAATTCAATAGCAACTGCGGGCTCACAACTCAACAAATCATCCACAATTTATTTTGTGGCTCTGCAGTCGAAACCACATCGGTGAGAAAAATAGGATGCCAGCCATCGTATCGGCTCTAAGATTAAAAAAAAAAACTTTTCCATAGCGTGCCTTACAAGGATCGGGTCTTTGACAAAGGAACTCCTCCGTCGTAGCGGCAATACCAAGGGAAAAACTTTCATAATGGTGGGTTTTAAAGAAATAGAGAAAAAATCCGCAACAAACTAGTAAGCGTGTCTGCCATTGCAGTTGAGACCTTAAAAACTTTCTACTGAAGCGGCTTCAAAGAATAGACCGAGACATGAACCAAAAAATTACTCACCGTAGCAACTTATACTTGAGGAAGGATCCGCCGTAGCGGCAAACCAAAATGGAGCATTTGTTGCTACAGCTCCCAGAAATCAGAAAAAATGACGATGAAGAAGTCAGCTACCGTAGTGAGCATGACTTGATAAACCTTTTTCCATAGAAGGATGAAAAGACATCATAAAATTTTTCGATATGCAAACTAGAAATTATCCTCTGTAGCCATTAGAGGAATTTTGGGGTCTAAAATGGCCTCCTAAGGAAAATAATAAAATAAGAGTTAAAATAATAAAATAATGGTTAAAATAATAAAATAATATTAATTAATTTTGGAGGAAGAAAGAAAAAAAACTACTTTTTGTGTTCGTATTTTCGACATATCTCCTTGTGTTTTTACTCAAATTTCGATTGGGAGAGCTCGTTGGATGTGGAATTTGATTCCGCATCCAACGAGCTCTCCCGATTGAAATTTGAGTAAAAACACAATGAGATATGTCGAAAATACAAACAAAAAAGTAGTTTTTTTTAATGACAAATATGCCAATTCAACCATTATGGTTGACTTATTTTATTGAAATTCTATTGGTTCTTGAATTCCAACTCACAAAAACTTATTTTGGCACGTTTTCTTATAAGGCCCATTTTAGACCCCAAATTTCCTCTAATGGGTTTGTAAATGAAAAGTTACCCGCTATAGCGCCTTGAAAATAAACAGTTCTCTGCCATAGCGGCTCGCAGATTGTTACCTATTTTTTGTACGATAGTTGGGTTACCCAAGGAGTCATCGACTGACAAACATGTTCAATGTTTGATTCCAATGTATCAGTTGATCCGTCTTCATGTATAGCAAATATTGGCTAGCCAGTTTTTCATTTGAATAATTTTGACCACAGCCCCGCGGGGTTTGTAATAAAATGTGCTAGTAGGGCATTTTGAGTGGTTCGGTCTCCTAAGACATACAATCTCAACTAAGGTATTATAGGGAGTTTTTTTTCCTTAACAATTATCCTTTGCATATAGCAGAGTATAATTGGCGAGGTTTTCTCCTACTTCCTCCAAAGTTGGAATGCCTGATTTTGAATTCTGGGCCTTGGGGGTTATTAGAGCCCAACAAAGTGTTTATAAACCTGCTAGAAATTGTTAGAATAGAGCATGGTCTTGTCCTAAGTCAATAGGACCTTTAAAAAAAAATTGAATTTTTTTTTTACCAGATGAGTTAAAAAAAAATTTAATTTTTAATTTTTTAATTATTTCCCTAAGTTTTTTGATTAATTTTTCCATAAATTAATTAGAAAAAACTTGTTTGTAATAAGTTGGTCACCTGGACTCCGAATTCAGTGATTGAAGGCTCTAAACTTAAGCAAAAAATCATTCCTGATCGACCATCCACTCAGATCCAACTTTCAGATCATCAATTGGACACATAACACTCATTTTCTCACAAAAGTCATTTTTGGGGAAAAAATGATTATTTATTAAAAAAATTATTATTTTGGAGAAAATTAAAACTCTCCAAATTAATCCAAATTCAGCTAAATAAAAGGCTAACTGACATCTTAATGGGCATTTATGATGATTGGAGTTATCATAACTCAGCTTCAGTCAACATTCAGTGAGCAATAAAGTTATATTCAGCTAACAGATTTGTCATCTTCAGCTAAACTCCTGAATTAGACGAGATGGAGAGCAGTCATTGGTTTGATGATTTGATCAAGGTAAAGACTAAATATAACAATAGTAGTGGCCACTCCAGGCCTAGCAATGGCTCCTCCATACCTAAGCTGTGGCCTCACCTACCAGCTCATGACTACCTTCATGACTCTTGACCCTCTTCAGCATGGGGGCGTCATCCACATGTGTGGGCTCAGTTATGGGTTGTTTGCAGTGGTTACGCTTAGAGTGGGGGAGTCTTGCCTAGTTGGAGGCCTCCCCTCACTCCTAGCTCTTCATTTTTAGGTATGGACTCTCAGTTATGTGACCGAGCCGGTCAGGTTATGTGATTTGGTTTTAGGGTTTTAGCTTGATCTTATTGTATAAATAGATGCTCCTTTAGCTCTGTTCATATAGAGAGTTTGGCATAGAAACTCTGTTGGATTTTGTAAGCTTCTTTTGTTAATAAAATATTGAGACTTTGGAGGTCATTTGATGGGATTTTGGCATTGTGTCTTCATCCTATGTGAAGTAATATCTCTTTCATGCTACCCTTGTATTGCAATTTGATTATTATGTTTATTGAAGACTAACAATCTAGTACTTAGGCTTCTAATCAAATTTGCATTGAGTGTTTGTGTCTTCAAATATTGCATCTAGTAGGAGCTCTCAGCATCTAATACTTTCACCATATAAGTGTTCCATTATTAACATATTTTGTTTGCAGGGTTCCAAGCAGTTCCGGATCTTTCTTTCCTTCTCCAACAAGCTTCAAAAAATTCTTTTGGTTACATTGGTTACTACAAAGCGGATCTACATGTTTACAGGTTTTATCCTATCGATTTGCTTTCCAAGTAATGCAAGTAATTCTCAATTTATTCACATTTCTAGATCTTGCATTTTGATTGGCTAAGTAGATCAAAGATTGATACTTTGATCTATTTATTGAGTTTAGATCTACCATTTTTCAAGTCTTTAACTTTTACTAGATCTAATATCCTAGTCTCATTTAAAGTTTGTAAATCCATCTTTCTTTTCGTCTTGGAAAACGTGCACGAGTTTTCTCGAAAAACGTGCAAATTTTCCACTTTTAGGCTTGCTGGTTTTTCTGTGTTTTTCATTAATTTTAGATTCTGGAAATTCATTAAAAATCAGAAAATTTTAGAAAATTTTTCCCAAAAATTCATTTTTTCAAGTTTTTGTGCTTTTTCTCGAAAAATGTGCCATTTCAAGCTTGCTATTTTTTGGCTGATTTTTGACATTTTTCTACTAGTTTTCAATTCTGGAAATTAGTCTAAAAATTAGAATTTTTTTCAAAAATTTTATTTTTTAATTTTTTGACTTTTTTTCTCGAAAAACGTGCAATTTTGTACTTGATGTTTTTTTTACTAATTTCCTACAATTTTCTGCTATTTTCTAGATTCTGGAAATTCACCTAAAATGTTAAAAACTCCTTAATTTTAAATTCACAAAAAGTCTCAAGTCATTTCGTAAAAAATTGTGCATTTTACATAAAAATCGGTGAGCTTGCTTGGTCCTTTCCAAGTTTTGATTTTGGGTCTCATTCCATTGTTTTGGTCCTTTGTTTCATCTCATAAGGCACTTATCTTCTCATCCACTTAATCTTTTTGAATCACAAGTTAAATTTAGTTTCCTAACACTCTTACTATTCCTTGTTTAGAGATCTTATCCACAGGTGAACTAAAATCAAAACCAAGCAAGAAAGAGCAAGCAGAACTAGATCTAAAGACACGGATCCAAAACCAAAAAGAAGTCATTATCCTTTGTACAAACTCATAAGAGTTTTTTCATTTTTTACTTAAGTTAGTCCTCAAAAGTCCTTACAAGGGTTAAATTCCCAAGACATTTGTACTTCATCAATAAAACAAGGCGAAGTGGGATAAGGCCTCACATACTTGGTTTTTTCTTCCCCATTTGGGGAAGAGTGTCTTTGTTCCTAGCTTAGATTTATTTCAAGTACTTAGATTAGTTTCATTTTTTGGAAGGTAGATACTAATTGTTAGTTTATTCATCTCATCTTTTGTTTATTTGAACTACATCATCTTTAGGTTCTTAATTCAAGCTGTTTGTCTTCTAACAAAGAATAAAGTCTCTTGAACTTGCCATAACACAAGTCAAGAGCACTCTCTGTCGGAGAGCATTCCCACTGCATTATCCTTGCATCAAGCATATATTTTAGTTAAATTCTCTTGAACTTCCATCATAAGATGAAGTCAAGAGCGCTCTCTATCGGAGAGTTGAACTGTGTGCTCCTAATAATAAAACTTGCAACACACGCCCCTTTAATCAATTAACTTCCTCCCCTCCTTGCTAGAGTATGCTCTGACCAATCTCAGATCGTAGTAACCAGAAATGGCACTGGGCCTTTAACCCCCCAAGAATAATTTAATAAAATATAACACCCCACAGCCAATGCACCGGCATTATCTCAATAAATACTCAGGTAGTGGGAAGATTCCAAGTGTGGGTGTCGAGCAACCCAATCTGGACACTCGTTCGTTAATTTCTTTGAACACCTATCTTGTGATTCTAGACAGGTCCATCATTTCTTTGAATGGAGCCACTGAAAGTATTTTCAGTTAGGTTTCCTAGACACCTTAAGCAAGATCATCTTTAAAATCCTTAAAATTTACCAAGAGCACTCGCACAATCTAACGTTCATTGGTTTAATTTTTAGGCATATGTTTAATTCTCTCGCGCATTTCAACTTCATTGAATCCATAAGGCACTGGTCCTTGTTTTAATTTACATAATTATTTGATCAATTGTCTATTTTTTGTTCTAATTGCTATAACTGAATGCTTAATTGAAGTCTAGAATTTAAACTTATCTTTCAATCTCTTGTTGTAACGTGGATTGCTCCTTTATTTTGTATCACATTTATAACAAGTATAACACCTTCAAATCATAATAACTCCTAAACAACACCCATCCACATATGCAACCTTTAAAGAACACTTTAACAACTTCATAGAAACTCTTTTGTAGGGACTACCCCCCTTGGCTTCATTAGGAGTAAGCCTAAACGGAGGAGCTAGGAGTAGGTCACATTACCTAGCTCCGTGCTTGTCCCCAAGGTCACACCTCTCCCACTTTCGTATGTGAGGAGACAACTTTTAGTTGATTTCTGCTGCTGGTGTGCAATCGGCGAACAACATCTTTTTGGCGCCGTGGCCGGGGACAAATCTTTTTGTTCTTGAATGACCTTTGTTTTTTTTAGTTTTACCTTTTTTCCCTTTTTGGTATATTTTAGTCCAATCACTCTCTGAAATTAGACTTAATTCGACCTGGTGACTCCACTGTCAGTTAACACCTCAAGGTATTCTACTAGAAGAAACTCTGAAGGTTTGTTCAATTTCATCCTTGACCCTAAAAAAATCTATAGGAGGAGACTGAACAAACTAGCTTCTCGTAGGATCCTTGCAGAACTTGGATCTGAGTCTGTTACAGACATCCACCTTTTATTTCCAGAAAACTTAAAAAATTTGCAAAATAATAACTATTTCCTTGACACAATGGGTGAGTTCTTTACTCAACTCAGCTTTACTCAGATAGCAGGTCAACCTCATGACATTCCTGAAAAGGCTATTGACAAACTTATGACATATAGTGGCACTGATGCCTCCGTCTCTGCTGAGCAACATATTAGAAATTTCTCCAGGCACTGCGGGTCTTATGTTAGGGGTGATGATAAACATGAAGATGTATACATGACCTTGTTTTCTTTGTCTTTGGATGGCAAGGCTGGCAACTGATATGATAATTTTCCAAACAATTCTTTTACCACCATAGTGGACTTTAAGACTGCTTTCCTTGGAAAGTTTGGCAGTAAAAAGGAACCTAGACATCTAGTAGAAACTTTGACTAGCATGAAGAAATCTAAAACTAAAATGATGGATGAGTTCAGTAATAGGTTCACTGAGTTGGAAAATTCCATTCCTGCCACTTATTCTCCTCCTATAGCTTATGTTTTGGATTATTACATTGAAGCATTAAGTGGCAAGATCCAATACCGGATTAGAGACAAGGAGCCGGCTACTTTACTTCTAGCTCAGGGTTTGGCCATCAAAATTGATAAGAATATGCAGTCATTGGGTGAATCTAACCTCCAGGGTTATTCAAGGTCTTCAACTCCTTTGAAAATTAATGAACCTAAAGACAAGGATCCTTTATCAGCTATAAAGGATGCCTATGAAAAACAGATGATTGAAATGAAAAGAGAGATGATGAAAAATATGGAGGAAGCAGAGTAGAAACACTTAGCACAATTGAAGGAGATTCAAAATAGGGTAATAACGATGGAAGGAACTCAAACTCAGCTTGCTCCTAGAACCTTTCCTACCAAGCCAACTTGGCAAAGAAATCCTCCCAACCATGAGCAGAGGCCTCCTCATTAGCTAGAGGCCACTAACATGGTTGAGCAGTATAAACCATTTTGCAGAGCATGCAGAGATTTCCATGAGGAATCTAGCTGCCACTATGCGTGCTATGGTCAAGAGCATGGTCACCTTGAAGGTTGTGATCCAAATATGTTGACAAGCGAGCTTGATTTTATCAACAACATAAATGACATCCCTAGCATCTCCATAGGAAATTGGCCACATGCCAATCATTATGAAAAGAAAGTTGACAACTTAATTTAGTACCATGGTGGGATGCCTTTAGCCGAGTAGATCAACAACACTCAAAACTTTAAGGGAATAACTTATCAAAGAAAGGGGTCTTTGACACAAAATATTCCTAAGGTAACAGCTCCTAATCCTCCCAAAGAAGTAGAAACTAAAGAAATTGTTGATTTAAGTTTTCACTTAGGTAATTGGCTAGCAAATACAAAATTCCCCATTCCAATCCTTGAATTATGTAAAATCCCTGGCCAAAGAGAGAGACTTTTGAAAATCCTGGACCCTCCAAGTAATGTTGATCCTCAAATTGAAGAAATTCCTCCAAATCTTGTAAATCCCCTTACCCCTAAAAAGGTTACTTTTTCTGATACCATGGAGTGAACTTCAAATAATGTCTTTGCCAATCCACCCATAGTTATACATACTAGGGACCCAAGGAAAGAAGATCATCCCCCTTTTCATGTATCAGTGATGATGGGTGATCTTCTTCTACACAATTGTATGTTAGACTCAGGATCTAGTTCCAGCATCATGACCAAAAAATTCATGCAACAGCTTGAGTTAAGAACCACAAGGCCATACCAGAATGTATGTGCCATCGACTCTAGACTGGTTAAAGTTGAAGGGATGATTGAGAACCAGTTAGTTAGATTGGCTAAGTATCCGAATATCCAAATCACCATGGACATCCTTGTTATTGATGTTCCATAGAAGTGGGGGATGTTGCTTTCTAGGAAGTGGGGTGCCACTTTGGGAGGATCAATCCACATGGATTGGACCTATGCCACCATACCAGCATTAGAGTTTTCACTTGTTAAGTTGTATTTTGAAAAGGAAAAAAGACACCATGTTGAAAATGCTCAAAGACCATTGAATGAGTATGCTTACCACACTGATGAAAATGGCTCCTATCAAATAAACTCCACCTTCTTGGAACCCATCCAATAAGAGATGAACACCGAAAAACTTAGTGAATTGTGGAGAACGAATTTTAATGGTGCTTACTCTAGAATGGGCAAGGGGGCTGGTGTTGTCATTATTTCACAAGAGGGTAAGGTTTTCAACTTTGCTTTCAGATTGGAATTCGAAGCAACTAACAATGTGGTGGAGTATGAGGCACTTCTACTAGGAATTGAGATTGCCAAGGACATGAGGATCAATTTGCTTAATATTAAAGGGGACTCTGATTTAATTGTCCAACAAATTAAGGGTCACTTTGCATGTAAGTGTCAGAGGCTTAAAAAATATAGGAATGCAATCTGGGATACAATGGAATTCTTTGATGCCCTTAACATAGAAGCAGTCCCTAGAGATCAGAATAGTGCCTTCGATAAGCTTACATTTTCAGCGTCAACTCTTCAACCATCGGATGAGATTTTAGAGGGTGATTGTCCTTTAGAGATTAACTTCAGACCTTCTGTTCCTGATAATATTGAGCATTGGCAAGTTATCCAAGATGATGCACAAATATTGAAATTTATTAATCATATTGATGAATTTTCCAATTATAAAGCCAATGAACATGAGGAAGGTAAAGAATATCAGGATGAGGGTAACCGCTTCAATCTTTTGACACGTGGCTTTGTTTCCTTAGAGAAAATCTTTGACAAAAAGGATAGAAGAAAAAGCAATGTTGAGCAGATGAAGCCAGGGGATTACATTGAAATCAACATTGGGACGAAAACAGAACCGAAAATCATAAAAATTGGAAAAGGTAATTCCGAAAAAGAAAGGAACAACCTCATAAATCTAGTCAAATATTATAGGGATGTATTTTCCTTTACTTATGATGAAATCAAATCCTATAGGGAATATGTATTTCAACATACTATTCCCTTGAAGCCAGAATGTCAAAAAGGAAAGCCTTTCAGACAAAAACTTAGGCAAATAAATCCTAAGTTAGCACCAATTACTAACAAGGAGTTAGAAAAAATGCTAGCAGCAAGAATAATAGCTCCTACCAGACATTCAACGTGGTGCTCCTACTTGGTCGTAGTTAGAAAGAAGAACGAGAGTATAAGGATATGTATAGATTTCAAAAATCTAAACATAGTATGTCAGAAGCACAATTACCCCCTCCCCAACATGGAGACCCTCCTCCAACAGGTAACTGGATTAAGCATGATGTCAATGCTTGATAGTTTTTCAAGCTATAACCAGGTTGTCATCCAAGAGGAGGATAGGAATAAAACCACTTTCACAACTCCTTGGGGCACCTTTGAATATCTGAGAATGCCCTTTGGCCTTTTAAATGCAGGAGATACTTTCCAAAGGGCCATGGATTATGCTTTCAAGGAGTTGATTGGCTAAATCATTGAGATCTATCAAGATGATCTTATTGTTTTTTCAAAAGAGAGATCCAACCATGTTGTTCATCTCAGGCAGATTTTCAAGCGATGTAGGAAGTATGGCATTTCTTTGAACCCATCTAAGTTGGTCTTAGGTATTGAAGAAGGAAAGCTTTTAGGTCACATTATCAACAAAGACGTGGTCAAAATTGACCCTAAGAGGATAGAAGCTATACAAAATATTCTGCCTCCCAAAAATGTTAAGGGTCTCCAATCATTTAATGGTCACAATAACTTCATCAGGAGGTTCATTCCTAATCTATAAGAACTCATGAAACCTATGTAGGCTCTCCTAAAGAAAAAATGTTAAATTTATGTGGACAGATGAGGGAAGGAATGCCTTTGACACTATTAAAAATTCCATCACTAGGTCTCATGTTGTAGTCAGCCCGGATTACATGAAGGATTTCATGATCTTTTCATTTTCTTCTGAAGACACTATTGCAGGTGTGTTTCTCCAAAAGAACTTCCAAGGGTTCGAGCAACCTATAGCATTCATGAGTATAGCCTTGCAAAATTCTGAGCTAAAGTATACCATTATGGAGAAGCAAGCTTATTCCTTAGTCAAATATTTAAAACATTTCAGGACCTATGTTGGGTATTCTAAGGTTATTGGATATGTTCCCCATACTGCGGTTAAGGATATCCTTTCTCAAAAGGATTGTTTAGGAATAAGGGGTACATGGGTGTCCAAGATCCATGAATATGACCTTGAGATAAAGCCCACTAAATTAATCAAGGGACAAGGCCTTGCAAGAATGCTTACTCAGAAGAACAAAGAAGCCATTGAGATGAATGTAAAAAATGACATCCCTCAGCCTGCCATTACTCCTGCCCTTGAAGACCTTGATAACCATTGGTATTAAGACATAATTTTCTTCCTTCTCCATCTCACCTACCCTGATCATCTCAAAGGACACAACTGTAGGGATTTGAGACTTAAGACTGATAGGTATTGCCTTACCCAAGAGGGTCTAGGTTGGAGGAATCCAGATGGTATCATACTTAGGTGCATCAACGAACATGATTCTAAGAAGATATTAGTAGAGTTTCACTCAGGATTTTGTGGAGGCCATTATGCAGCAAATACAACTGCCCACAAAATTTTGAGAGATGGATATTACTGGCCAGCCATTTTTGCAGATGCTCACAAGCATGTCAATTGTTGCCAGGAGTGTTAGCTTTTCACTGGGAAGTAGAGGTTGGCATCTCTTCCCCTTACTCCGGTTGTCATCCTTGCCCCTTTTCAGCAGTGGGGGCTTGATTTTATTGGAAAATTCAAGGATAACTCTAGCAATGGTTTTTTCTAGATTCTCACAGCAATGATTACTTCACCAAGTGGGTAGAGTCCATACCCACTAAAACCGCCACTGAGAAGGTTGTTATTGACTTCATCAAGGAAAGAATCATCACTAGATTTAGAACTCCCTTTAAAATAACAACCAATAATGCCAAAGCTTTTAGTTTAGGAGCAGTAAATGACTTATGATTTAAATATGGCATTATTCTATCCCATTCACTAGATTAATTTCCTTAGGGCAATGGACTTGCTGAGTCTACTAATAAAAATATGATGACTATCCTCAAGAAGAGTGTGGAGGATAATAAGAGATCATGGGATAGCAGGATTAAGTATGTTGTGTGGGAAAATAGGATCACTAAAAAGAACTCAACTGGAAATTCACCTTTTGAGCTGGTGTATGGACTCACAGCCACCCTTCTGGCCAACATGCAAATTCCGATCTTCAGGATCTTAAGTGAATATGGCACAGAACACTCAGAAATGGAGCAAGGAATCAATCAGATTATAGAACTGGATGAATCTAGAAGAGCTTCCCTTGATCAGTCACTCAAACATCAGGAAAGCATGAAGGGCACCTTTGATAAGTCAGCCAGGCTGAGATCTTTCCAAATAGGAGATATTGTTCTCTTATGGGATAAGAGAAGGGAGAATCATGGGAAGCATGGAAAATTTGACAGCCTTTGGAAAGGCATGTTTATCATCCATGACACGGCCGGCACCGATTCTTTTTTCTTTAACACCATGGATGGAGAAATATTAAACCTGCCGATGAATGGCCAACACTTGAAGCCCTTTTATGGAAACAACCTCCAAGATGACCAAGGGGTCATCCCAGGGCCTTTCTAAACCCACCCTTATTGTATTTTTGTACGATATTTTATGTATCATATCTTTATAGAATGTTGTATCAAAGCTCTTTCCTTTTGTATATTAACATCTCTATTATACTTCACTTATATATGCTGAAAAAGAAAAAAGTTTATTTCATGTACTTTATTTCAAAAAAAGAAAAAGGAAAAAATATTTTTCTTGTATTTCATCATGGCATATTTTTATCATATACATGGGATTGAGACACTTCTGTTAACATGCAGGTACCAGAGATTCCTGGATTCTCAGACACTCTTTTTGAGCCCAACTAAGTGTTTATAAACCTACTAGGCATTTTTAGAATAGAGCATGGTTTTGTCCTAAGTCAATAGGACCTTTAAAAATTTTCTGAAATTTTTTTTTACAGGATGGGTTAAATTTTTTTTTTTAATTTTTAATTATTACCGTAAGTTTTTTTATTAATTTTTCCATAAATTAATTGGAAAAAAATCGTTTGTAATATGTCGGTCATTTGGACTCTGAATTCAGTGATTGAAGGTTCTAACCTTTAGGCAAAAATCATTCTTGATCGTCCAGCTAGTCAGATCCAACTTTCAGATCATCAATCGGACACATAACTCTCATTTTCTCAAAAAAGTCATTTTTGGGGGAAAATGTTATTTATTAAAACAATGATTATTTTGGAGAAAATTAAAACTCTCCAAATTAATCGAAATTCAGCGAAATAAAAGGCTAAATGAAATCTCAATGGGCATTTATGATGATTGGAGTTATCATAACTCAAGTTCAGTCACCATTCGGTGAGCAATAAAGTTATATTCAGTTAATAGATTTGTCATCTCTAGCTAAACTCCCGAATTGGATGAGATGGAGAGCACTCATTGGTTTGATTATTTGATCGAGGTAAAGACTGAAGATAACAGTAGTAGTGGCCACTACATACCTAGAAATGGCTCCTCGATACCTAAGCTGTGGCCTCACCTACCAACTCATGCCTCCCTTCATCACTCACACCCCTCTTTAGCATGGGGGCATCATCCACACATGTGGGCTCAGTTATGGTTTGTTTATAGTGTCTAGGGTTGGAGTGGGGGCGCCTTTCCTAGGTGGATGCCTCCCCTCACTCCTAGCTCTTCATTTTTAGATATGGGCTCTTAGTTATGTGACCGAGCCGGTCAGGTTATGTGATTTGTTTTAGGGTTTTAACTTGATCTCATTGTATAAATAGAGGATCCTTTAGCTCTATTTGGATAGAGAGTTTGGCATAGAAACTCTTTTGGATTTTGTAAGCTTCTTTTCTTCATAAAATATTGGGACTTTGGAGGTCATTTGATGGGCTTTTGGCATTGTGTCTTCATCCTATGTGAAGTAATATCTCTTTCGCCCTGTAGAAATTCTAACCAGCAATAGATTAATTTCACTCACAACAAATTACAATTGATCATGCAAAATTGTCAACAATGAAGACTGAATATGGAGCTGTAACACAAAATTATATTAACTCAGTGTACAATAGCCAACCCTATAATAACATAGGTTGATGAATATATAGAATACATCAATAGGTCGAATGCATAAGGAGGCATCCAAAGCTAGCATAAAGCAGGCTTACCCAAAATAGGCAAATCCCCCATAGGTGTAAAAAACTGATCCCAAATCTGTCATGAGGCTCACGAATTGGCAAGGGTGCATGGGCAAGCTAATGAGTGGTGGAATGGCAGCTCATACATGCTTTTGCATGGAGGAAAGAGTGTAGGAGGAAGAGGCAACAAAGCTGATTCACCTCACCTAGTCTTGCTTTCCTATGTGCCTTAAAACATTGAAAAAGCAGGCAGTAAAGTAGAAAAAGAAAATAGGCAACTAGGAGGCTAGGAATAAAGCAGATTTGATTCCTAAGGCTTTCCGAAGCACTACATGAGTCAAAGATGGCAAGTTTGACCTCTATGGATAGGCAATTAGCAACTTGCACATGGTGGGACTCATGGACTAGGCAAATAAGACAAAAATAAAAGAATTAATGTCTAAGTGGGTAAATACTATGGGTTTATTATTCTAACACCCCCCCTTAAGCCTGACTTTATGAGTAATAAATCAGAAATATAGGGCCTAGCAACAAGGCTTAGTCACCCTTTTACATACTGCAAGTCCATATGAAACAAGGAAAGAGGAAAAAACAACTTGGGAAAATCCTCCCTTAAACATGGACTGTAAAACAAAATTGTAGAATCTTGTCTCAACTCATGCTTTGACAGCATGATCAGCAATCCCCAGCAGTGATTTGAGATTGCTGAAGGTCTTCTCACAAAATTCTTTGGTGAAGACATCAGCTACTTGTTCTGAAGATGAACAGAAGAGTAGGTGAATGGTGCCATCATGCACAAGCTCTCTGATGTAGTGCATGTGAATCTCAATGTGTCTGGTTCTCTGCTTCTGCACTGGATATTTGCATATTCAAATGGTACTCTGGTTATCATAGTAGATGGTAGTTGAGTACTCAGGTTCCAAACCACACTCTCCAAGTAAACCCTGCAACCATAAACACCGAGTTGCTGCATTGACAACTCCTCTGTACTCAGCTTCTGTAGATGAGAGTGCAATGCCACTCTGTTTCTTGATTGACCAGCTGATTGGCCCTTCTGCAAGCATGAACACATAACCTGAAGTGGAATTCTTGTCTATGCTATCACCTGCCCAATCACTGTCTGTAAAACTAATTAACTCAAGGTCAGAATTGGATTTATAGAAAATCCCATGTGTCCTTGTTCCCTGAACAAAGCTAAGGATCCTCTTGGATGCTTTCCAATGGATCTCATGGG
>LPNX010224880.1:211709-254477 GCA_001517045.1 Pseudotsuga menziesii
GGGCTGCTGTATATATATCTCCTTATTGAGATCACCATTCAAAAAGGCACATTTTACATCCATATGATGTACCTCCCATTGCCTTGATGCTGCAATAGCTAGAGCTAGCCTGATTGAATCCATCTTTGCCACTGGGGAAAAAGTCTCATTGTAATCGATGCCATGAACCTGTGAGTAGCCTTTAGCTACCAATCTATCCTTGTACTTCAGTGGTGAACCATCAGCAGAAAATCTGGTCTTATAGACCCACTTACATTGTACTAGTTTTCTCCCTGGAGGGAGATCCACTAGCTCCCATGTGTTGCTCTTCTATAGCGAGTTGAACTCCTCATTCATGGCAGCTTGCCATCTTGGATCTCCTGCTACTTCTTCATATGTTTAAGGATCAGACTCCACCATCAAATAGCATTTTTCAGCAAACTCAGGATCCTTCATGCATAGACCACTCTCAAATTGAGATCTAGTCCTCCTTGGGTCATTGGGATCCCCAGATAGCTCACTTGTTGCATGTAGTGTCTTGGATGCCCATTTAGGCCTTGTGGGGCTGTTTGGGTCTGCAATAAACTCATCTCCATCAGAAAAATCAAAATCAGCATGTTCAACAAACTCTTTACTTACTTCTTGAGGTTCAGGTGGTGAAGAGGCTTCACCAATTTCCACTTCTGCAAGGGGTTCTTCTTCAAACTGAACACACCTTTCAATGAAGTCTTTATTCATGCTCAAGTTTATCAACTTGTACCCTTTTGAATCTTCAGAGTATCCCACAAAAATACACTCTTGGCTTTGGGGCTGCAAAGTCTTCCTCTTCTCTGTCGGGATTCTAGCCCATGCCTTTGAGCCAAAAATCCTGAAATGGGTCACATCTGGCTTGTTCCCACTCCATGATTCGAAGGGAGTCATGCCATCCAACTGTTTGTGAGGCACCCTATTCTGAATATAGGATGCACAGTTGATAGCTTCGGCCCAGTACTTTGGTGGAAAAGTTTTGGCCTCCATCATGCATGTTGCCATCTCCTTCAGTGATCTGTTCTTCCTCTCTGCAACACCATTTTGCTGTGGTGTGTAGGGGATAGAATGCTACATTTGAATACCTGCATCTGCACAATAGTTAATAAACTCAGACTTGACATACTCACCACCATTGTTAGATCTGAGGACCTTGAGTTTTCTTCCACACTGGTTTTCAACCAAAGCCTTGAAGACTTTGAATAGGCCAAAAACTTCTGACTTGTGTTTCATGAAGTGAACCCAACAATACCTGGAAAAATCATCAATAAAGGTCAATGCATATTTGTCCTGACTCATGGACATATGAGGGAATGGGCCAGCAACATCACTCTGAATCAGCTCGAGGGGTGCAGAGGTTCTCTCATGGCTGGCTTTCTCAAATTTGTGCTCTGGGTGTTTTCCTAGGATACAGCCTTGGCAGACACCTTTGGAAAATTTTATCTTGGGCAACCCTATGACCATATCTTTCTCACTAAGATCAGACAAATACTTGTAATTTAAATGGCAAAATCTTTCATGCCATAGCTTGCTAGATTCATTAGCATGGATAAGAAGAGCAGAGGGGTTTGAGTAAGGCAGGAAGTGTGAAAACATGTATACCTTTTGAGCATGATTCACTACTCCTTTTGGAATGATTCTTCCACTTGAGATTTCTGTGATCTCAACTTCATTTGGTGAGAATATGACTTTCTTAGGAGACCCAATGTGGGTCATATGGTACATTGATAGAAGGTTGGAGGCGAGACCAGGGACATACAGCACATTGTTGAAGTTACCATGATCAAGTTCTATCCTTCCTTTGCCTTTACTTTCAGTGAGAGAGTCATCTCCCAGTACAATAGATGGTCCTTTCGACTTGTCTAGTGAGGAGAAGGACTCCTTAGTCGAAACCATGTGTCTTGAAGCTCCAGAATCTATGATAAAACTGGGTGAGCTTGATGTGCCAGCAACTAGAGCATGAACTCTCTCTATGTCATCCGAACTTGATCCTCCTTCTCTCTTCTTTGAGCCTTCTGGAAGGGAGATTCCATTCTTCTCCAATAGTTGAGTTAGCATGTCTATCTGCTTTTTCATACAAGAGCTTTCACTATGATTTCCCTTCGAACAGTATGAGCACTTGTTCTTATCACCTTTGTTTTTCTTCTTCTGGGTATTTTTCTTGGGACCTTGTTGATCCTCTGGAGACTGCTTCTTGTCTCTCCTTTGTTCAGGTGGATTTTTAGCTTTATTTTTGCTTTTTGAATCCACCCTCGAATCTCCAGCAACTAGAGCTTGGTCTTTGGAAGGTTTGATGGTGCCCATCATCACCAGCTTGTCTTGTTCTTGTGTGAGAGATTCCATGAAATCTGCAAGGCTAGGCATCTTCCAGGTTCGAGCTGTGAGTTTTGTGGCATAGAAGGTCGAAACAAAGACTGAGTAGTCAGGTCCTAGCTTCGAGAGGATGGCCAACATGAACTGATCATCTTTCTTTTCGATACCACACTGCTTCAGCTGCAAAACTAGTGCTTTGAACTTGGAGAAATATAGCTGCAGGGATTCAAAGCTGTTGGGACTCAGAGAAATCAGCTCATTTTCGATCTGATGTCCCCTCATCTCATCTGTCTTTCAAAAAATCTCAGACATCTTCTCCCATACTTGATCCGGTGAAGTTAATCCATCGATATGGAAAAGGAGGTCTCGGGAAATACTGAGACATAGGAGGCCATAGGCCTCATCTCTCCGATTGTGCCATTTGATCTTCTCTGCAGCTGCATTGGGCTCTGCTTCTGTAGCCATAGTCACCCTGTAGAGGCCTTTCACTCTCAACAAGATTTCCATCTCTGCTTTCCATTCAAAATAGTTGAAGGGAGTTAAGATAGTTTTCTGTGAATCCATAGCTTTAGAAAATCTGTCTCGGCTGTCAGTAGAAGGCTCCCAGTCTTGATGTCAAACCTGCAAAACAATTTTTGAAGGAGAGTAACAACCTACAATGGCTCTGATACCATGTAGAAATTCTGACCAGCAATAGATTAATTTCACTCACAACAAATTACAATTGATCATGCAAAATTGTCAACAATGGAGACTGAATATGGAGCTATAACACAAAACTATATTAACTCAGTGTACAATAGCCAACCCTATAATAAAATAGGTTGCTAAATATATAGAATAC
Organism: Pseudotsuga menziesii; assembly: GCA_001517045.1. Classification (NCBI taxonomy): domain Eukaryota; kingdom Viridiplantae; phylum Streptophyta; class Pinopsida; order Pinales; family Pinaceae; genus Pseudotsuga; species Pseudotsuga menziesii. The sequence continues at coordinate 214,873 of LPNX010224880.1, forward strand.
ATCAATAGGTCGAATGCATAAGGAGGCATCCAAAGCTAGCATAAAGCAGGCTTACCGAAAATAGGCAAATCCCCCATAGGTGTAAAAAGCTGATCCCAAATCTGTCATGAGGCTCACGAATTGGAAAGGGCACATGGGAAAGCTAATGAGTGGTGGAATGGCAACTCATACATGCTTTTGTATGGAGGAAAGAGTGGAGGAGGAATAGGCAACAAAGCTGATTCACCTCACCTAGTCTTGCTTTCCTATGTGCCTTAAAACACTGAAAAAGTAGGCAGTAAAGCAGAAAAAGCAGATAGGCGCCTAGGACGCCAGGAATAAAGTAGATTTGATTCCTAATGCTTTCCCAAGCGCTACATGAGTCAAAGATGGCAAGTTTGACCTCTATGGATAGACAATTAGCAACTTGCACATGGTGGGACTCATGGACTAGGCAAATAAGACAAAAATAAATGAATTAATGTCTAAGTGGGTAAATACTATGGGTTGATTATTCTAACATGCCCTACCCTTCTATTGCAATTTGATTATTATGTTTATTGAAGACTAACAATATAATACTTAGGCTTCTAATCAAATTTGCATTGAGTGTTTGTGTCTTCAGGGATTGCATCTAGTAGGAGCTCTCGGCATCTAATACCTTCACCATACAAATGTTCCATTATTAATATATTTTGTTTGTATGGTTGCAAGTGGTTCCAGATCTTTATTTCCTTCTCTAACAAGCTTCAAAAAACTATCTTGGTTACGTTGGTTACTACAAAGCGGATCTACATTTTTACAGATTTTATCCTATCGATTTGCTTTCCAAGTAGTGCACGCAATTTTGAATTTATTCGCATTTCTAGATCTTGCATTTTAATTGGCTAAGTAGATCAAAGATTCATACTTTGATCTCTTTATTGGGTTTAGATCTACCATTTTTCAAGTCTTTAACTTTTACTAGATCTAAGATCCTAGTCTCATTTCAAGTTTGTAAATCCATGTTTATTTTTGCCTTGGAAAATGTGGACGAGTTTTCTCGAAAAACATGCAAATTTTCCACTTTTAGGCTTGATGTTTTTTTTTGTGTTTTTCATTAGTTTTAGATTCTGGAAATTCATTTAAAATCAGAAATTTTTCGAATTTTTTCCAAAAAATTCATTTTTTCAAGTTTTTTGTACTTTTTCTCGAAAAATGTGCCATTTCAAGCTTGATGTTTGTTGGCTGATTTTTGACATTTTTCTGCTATTTTTCAATTCTGAAAATTAGCCTAAAAATCAGAAAAAAATTTCAAAAATTTTATTTTTTAATTTTTTGACTTTTTCTTGAAAAACATGCAATTTTGTACTTGCTATTTTTTTACCGATTTTATGCAATTTTATGCTATTTTCTAGATTCTGGAAATCATCCTAAAATGTTAAAAAATCCTTAATTTTAAATTCTCAAAAAGTCTCAAGTCATTTTGTCAAAAATCGTGCATTTTACATAAAGATCGGTGAGCTTCCCTGGTCCTTTCCAAGTTTTGATTTTGGGTCTCATTCCATTGTTTTGGTCTTTTGTTTCATCTCATAAGGAACTTGTCTTCTTATCCACTTAATCTTTTCGAATCAGAAGTTAAATTTGGTTTCCTAACACTCTTACTAGTCCTTGTTTAGAGCTCTTATCCACAGGTGAACTAAAAGCAAAACGAAGCAAGAAATAGCAAGTAGAACTAGTTCCAAAGACAAGGATCCAAAACCAAAACGAAGTCATTATCCTTTGTACAAACTCATAAGAGTTTTTTCATTTTTTACTTAAGTTAGTCCTCAAAAGTCCTTATAAGGGTTAAATTCCGAAGGCATTTGTACTTTATTAATAAAACAAGGCGATGTGGGATAAGGCCTCCCATACTTGGTTTTTTCTTCCCCATTTGGGGAAGAGTGTCTTTGTTTGTAGCTTAGATTTATTTCAAGTACTTAGAGTAGTTTTACTTTTTGCAAAGTAGATACTAATTGTTAGTTTAGTCATCTCATTTTTTGTTTATTTGAACTACATCATCTTTAGGTTCTTAATTCAAGTTGCTTGTCTTCTAACAAAGAACTAAAGTTTCTTGAACTTGCCATAGCACAAGTGAAGAGCACTCTTTGTCGGAGAGCATTCCCACTACATTATCCTTGCATCAAGCATATAGTTTAGTTAAAGTCTGTTGAACTTCCATCATAATACGAAGTCAAGAGCGCTCTCTATTGGAGAGTTGAACTGTGTGCTCCTAATAATAAAACTTGCAACACATGCCCCTTTAATCAATTAATTCCCTCCCCTCCTTGCTGAAGTATGCATTGACCGATCTCAGATCGGAGTACCCAGAAATGACACTGGACCTTTAACCCCGTAAGAATAATTTAATAAAATCTAACACCCCACAACCAACGCACCGACGTTATCTCGATAAATACTCAGGTAGTGGGAAAATTCCAAGTGTGGGCATTGGGCAACCCAATCTAGACACTCACTGGTTAATTTCTCTGAACACCTAGCTTGTGATTCAAGATAGGTCTGTCATGTCTTCGAACGGAGCCACTGAGAGTATTTCCATTTAGGTTACCTAGACACCTTAAGCAAGATCATCTTTAAAATCCTTAAAATTTACCAAGAGCACTTACACAATCTAGCGTTCACTGGTTTAATTTCTAGACATATGTTCAATTCTCTGGTGCATTTAAGCTTCATTGACTCTATAAGGCATTGGTGCGTGTTTTAATTTGCGTAATTATTTGATCAATTGTCTATTGTTTGTTATAATTGCTATAACTGAATGCTTAATTGAAGTCTAGAATTTAAACTTATCTTTCAATCTCTTGTTGCAACATGGATCGCTCTTTGATTTTGTATCACATCTATAACAAGTATAACACCTTCAAATCATAATAACTCCTAAACAACACCCATTGACATCCACAACCTTTAAAGAACACTTCAACAACTTAAGAGCCATAGAAACTCTTTTGTAGGGACTACCCCCCTTGGCTTCGTTAGGAGTTAGCCTAAACAGAGGAGCTGGGAGTAGGTGATAATACCTAGCTCTGTCCTTTCCCCCAAGGTCACACCTCTCCCACTTTCCTAAGTGACGAGACAACTTTCAATTGATTTTTGCTGCTGGTGTACAATCGACGGACAACACAGATGAAAACCTACCCACCGTAGAGGCTCACAACTTGGGAAACCATCCGTTGCTGCCGATCAAAAACACACTTTTTTCCTTGATAGAAACTCAAAGTTCTTGAGACCTTTCCTCATGATAAACAAACAAAATTCTTGGATCTCAACATCAAAAAATGCGTAAGAGGCAAACTAAATTTAAAAAAAAGGGGGGTCCTAAAAAATATAAAAAAAACTCGGGGGTATGTTGCAGTAGCAACATCACACTGTATCTCCTAAAGAAGGTCTAAACTATTCTATCCAGAACGTTGAGAAATTCAATAATTCATCTTAGGTTTCCACAAGCTTCAAAATGTCTACCTGTGAAAGCATTAATAACATGTCTAGATATACTAATCCAAGCACATACCTATTCACATACATCTTCTCACTATAAGAAAATGACCTAAGAACCTTAATGATGCATTACTGGAGCAAGGATGACCCCGCTTGTTGAGATTTTCAAACTGAAATGGATCATATTCAAATGCATGGATATTCATATCAATTTCAAAGCCACCAATTTGTTTGGTTCTTCTTCCTTTCTTTTTAGGGCTAAGGAAGAATTTATTCCTCTTCAAAGATGACTCAAATTCACCCAAGCCAAGGGTGAATTCAAAATCCATAATATGAAGATTGCTGGCCTCATCCAACATTCTTTTAACTCACTTTTAACTAGGTCAACTAACTACCTGGTCTTTTTCAATGTAGTTGGAGGACCTTTTTAAGCAGATCTAGGTATCCAAACAATTCATCCATAGCTAATTTAAGTCCCTGGACATCTAGATCAACATCTAGTGGCCATAAAATTTGTATGAGGGTCTACACCAATGTTTGGTTCCTCTATCTCATGACGGGCATCAAATGAAGAAGGTGTTGCATCATGATCTACTTATGCGCTTGTCACTCCTAATGGAAAATACAACCAATCTAGCTTTATAGTGTGCTTGAAAATGTTGTTGAAAATAGGCCAAGGGAAATCACACGCTATAAAATTTGTACGATACTAGGTGACAAGGCACTTCTTATCATGACTGGTTTGACTCATCACCTAATAGGTATGACATATGCTCTCATAAGGGAAAAAATCACTGTCTGGAATTCGTCTTGCTCTTTCCATTGAGGATTCAAGTTTTTTTTCTTTTCTATAATTGTTTAAGAATCCTTCTTCTTTCATAATTTCTTTGAACCGGTAACAAGGTTTAACATTTTTCAGGAGCACATACAACAGCTAGTCCATTCGACGAGCACATTTCTTTCATCGATTAGAAATAAATTTTGTCTTTAGGTAACAATTGTTTGATTTTAAAACATTATTGGTCTCTTGATTTACATGCAATAAATCGCAACAAACTTTCACCCACATTCCTAAAAGTAAAGAACTAAGTTAGTGGAAATATCTAATCTTTATGAAACACAAAAACATAAACACTAGCAATATTATGTGCACTTACTAAACGTATCACCAACAACCCAATTCTTGTGAAAACTAGTCCAAGAATTCCTCCTCATCTCCAAAATCATTAAAAAATCCTTCTATCACTTCGACCACATCATCAATGGAACCATTTTTCATTATATAACCTAACTAATTGTACATCGCACTTTCTCTTTCTGGACTCTTGCTAAACCGATTCACATTTTTTAGCCACACCCTTCTTACATTCAAAACACACAATATCATTTCGCATCATGTGATCCTCCTTCCATGTTCAATTTGTTAAAGTGTGAAATTTTCAAAATAAACATAGGTTGCAATGCATAGTAACAAGAATGAAGTTACCTTAATGTCGCTATCTCGACCAATGCATCATCAACCATGAATGCATTGAATTTCCAATCAGGACAAAGTTGTTAACACCATTGCATAAACTTTTCCAAAAAAACTGCAATATCTTGAGTTGGATTTTGTGATGTAACAACCCATGCAATCGACACCCCAGTTTGTTGTCCATCAAATGAAACTACAGTGTACAACTGATGCTTCTATACTCAAAGAACACATGAAGTGAAAAACTTTCAATATTAATGAAATTGAATGGTTACATGTTAAATTATCATATTAAAACAATCACCGAAAACACACATACCCCCTTTTTGTTTGTGCAGAATGTTGAATCCATGGATACTAAGTTGTTAAAAGATATCTTGACCATTGTCTCCAACATCCATTTTTTATGGATTCCAACTATGAAAGGGATGTCCGCATCAATGGGATTTTGGTAAAATAAAAAATCATCCCTATGTTTTTGGTACCAAAGATTGACACTCATTTCATCTTTTTTATTGAAGAGAATAGTTTGATTTGCTCAAACGATTGTAGATATTTAGTACATTTTTTTGTGAATGAGGAAGTCCCTATCCCAAGATACCGTATCCATGTTAACGTGTTTCATGATGTGTATTTGACACATTGATTCAACCGACACATCCAAATAAAATAAACTTTCTATATATGAGACTATGTCCCTTGAAATCCTTGGTTGATGCATAGACCTAGCCTCTCCTAAAGTGTCAAGCCAACCATAACAAGTCCATCCTTTTCCATCCTCGTGCTCATACATATTATACGTCAATATTTCTATCTCGGAATATTTTACCATAACCTTAACAATAAAATTACATTGACATCCCCTCTTCTTGGAAAATGAGGTCATACGATTAACTGCTTGTTTTCATCTTTTGTTCTACGAGCCATATGCCAACATGCATAACTAGATAAGAAATTTTGAAATGTCAGTACATACAAAAAATGATAAATTCACTGTCATTAATATCATCTAAATAATGCATTCTTAAAATACTTACATTTCGTATCTCAATGAAACACTAACCCTTTCTCCTAGTTGTTTATTTTTTTTCGGATGAAACTACATGGACCATTAGGGTTCATTTCTTCTCATCTAATGAAACCATAAACTCTATTAGACAATATTTTTGAAACACAATCAATACCTCCATTTTTTCGTTTAATTTCATCCCAAACAAGATCTTTAACGAAAAAGGTGATCATGTTTTTCAGATCTTGCAATTCAATGTCCTCGATAGCCTGACATTTGACTTGCTTGACCATCCTATATCAATGCCTACAAACAATGTTCAAATAAACATTAGATCAAATTTGAGGTCTAAAATGGGTCTCCAATGGAAAATAATAAAGTAATATTTATTGATTTTGGAGGAAGAAAGAAAAAACTACTATTTGTGTTCATATTTTCAACATATCTACCTGGTTTTTTACTCAAATTCTGAGCAGGACAGCTCATTGGTTGCAAAATTTAATTTTGCATCAAACGAGTACCCACACTGCATACTTTTGATGAACCTCGCTACCCCCAAAAAAATAAATAACTGAAAAAACATGATGATGACATCATCACCACATTTTTTACGTATTTCTTGTTTCTGGGGTAACGTGGTCCGTCAAACATATGCAGTTTGGGTACTCGTTGGATGCAGAATTTATTTCTACATCCAACGAGCTCTCCCACTCGAAATTTGAGTAAAAACATAGGGATATATGTTGAAAATGCGAACAAAAAAGTAGTTTTTTTATGACAAATATTTCAAGTCAACCATTATGGTTGACTCATTTTATTGAAATTCTATTATTTCTTGAATTCCAACTTACAAGGATTTATTGTTGGCTCGTTTTCTTATCAAGCCCATTTTAGTCCTCAAATTTCCTCTAATGTTACGAATTACAAAAAAAACTTATTATCTGTAAAAAGAATGTTGCAATTTTAATTCATTGTTATACATATAAATATGGATTATTACATGTAAGTTTACACTTAATACTCTTGACATATGAGTTTTATTCTAGATTCTATTGAATGAATGAAAATAACCCTTCCTTTGTAAAATAGATCTTAAAAAAGATTGAAGTAAACTATATATTTCCCTTCTTAGAGCCTGCCATGGATAGACTGAATTTGAATTAGTTGCATAAAGAGGCTTAAAAGATTCAACAATTAAGGTACGAGTATCAACAAGTGGTAGTATAATGTATGGGTTCATGTTTATTTAGCTCTATAAACTTTATAAGAGTTTTTCATGTCAACTAGCTAGTATTAATGATTATGCATGGAAATAATTTTGATGAGTTATTAGCACAACTTGGTATTTGGTGAAGGTAGATTCATGTACATGCAATTAGATTTTTGGATCAATTTTTAGTCCTAGCCAAACATGACATTTTAACCTCTAGGATAGTCTAGTTTTTATATCTTTTAGTTAAAATAATTTCCCATTCAAAATTAATACTCAACCAAATTTCTATAGGATCCAAGGTTTTCCATGAAACGAGATTCTTAAATTTTTTCTAAATCTAGGAATTTCAAGCAAGTAAAGTTTTAGGGTCTAGTGTTGGCTATTTGGGTAAATTTTCCAACTTTTACTTAAAATAATTTCCCATTCAGAATGAATATTCAACCAAATTTCTATAAGATTAAATGTTTTTTGTCAATCTCTTCTAACCCCAAAACCCCAAAATATTGTAGTGTGTGCTCAAAATCAGAAGCCAGCGGAGGTACAGTTGGAGTATAGTTAGCAGACTTATGAAGGTCCTTCACAGGAATAAATATTTTTTTATTATCATTGGGAATCTATATTTTGTGTGTACGAATACAACAGTTTCCTCAAAGAAAGGAGTTATGATCGATCTTTGCTTAATAGTTATAGAGGAGTTCAGTATGCTAGGACACATGTTGATGGATTAGCATTCATTCTTCTAGGTTTTTAAAATTAAATTATGTCATTATTTTTATTTTTTTCATATTCTTGAATGAATGAGTAACTTAGGTTTTTTTCCCTATCACATGGAACATGAAACAATAACATAGAGAAATGATCCAGTATATAAAAGGATTGAGTACACTATATAATGTTTTCATTAGATTTAATCAAATTGTTTTGTAGAGAGGTTACTTCATCCACAAACAAAAGTCTTATATACTTAATTCGAAACAATAGCATAGAGAAAAGATTGTGTGTACAATATAATCTTGTATATAAAAGGATTAAGTATACTGAACATTAAATTTAATATGCGTAAAGAGATTATTTCATCCATAAACACAAGTTTTATACATTATAATTTAGTCAAATTTAATCAAATTGTTGTATAGAGGGGTCTATTCATTTACAAACAAAATTCTTAGAAACCAAAAAGTGTTATATATCAAAGGATTAGATACACTACAAAATGTTGTGTTGATTAAGTGGTAAAATTATCATACAAAAGAATCCATTATTATATGTGAATTTTATGGTTATTAACAAAGCTATAAATTTTTTATTATAATTTTACAAATACTCACTTAAATTTTGTGAATTAAATAATTTTCATATTTCCCTTGGTTACACTAATCTTTCTCACTGCTCAATTCCAATATAAAATATTTTATGTTTTCAATGATTCATAGTATCCGATCTTGAATCATAACTAAGAGTGTAGTTTTTATCTACCCACAACAAAGAGACTTTAACTGCTCCATATCCATGGTGATTGGGGAATTGCAGATGAAGAACATTTTTAACTTCTTGTTCAATGAGGCTCTTTATTCAAAAATACTTGATAGAACAAATATCCATTCCAATTAAAGAGATTTGAACTTCATACATTTCCTATCTATCTCACAGTAAAGACGTGGATTTCATTTCTTTCTCTTATACACACACATATATCACTTGGAGATGTATTTATAGTTAAGCTAAAGTGTCTGAGTTAAATCCTCTAACGAAACAGTGCAGTTGAAAAAGTGGAAGCATGCTTGAGGAATACTAGTTCTTTGATAAATGACACTCTTTGAACCAACGAAACTCTCTATGACAAGACCATACCATGTCACCTTGCTTTGTATTTTGTCTACATGTAACCATGCATGACTAGTGGATGAGGGTTGTCAATACTTTAAATGTATGAGTAAATTACAACATCACACCCACAATGGAGCAATATAGCTACATGGTTGACCTTCTTAGTTGTTCTAGGTATCTAAACCAAGCACAAGTCTTTAACAATAAAATGGCATTAAAAGATGATGCTTTTATATGGATTTTTTTGCTTGGTGCATGTGGAAGACACACAAATATAGATCTAGAAGTGTGTGTATCAGAGCACATTTTCAAATTGGACCTTAAAAATCATGCACCTTGTTTGCTGCTAAAGTTATATCAAACATATACGCTGCAGCTGGCAGGTGGAGGGACATTCATATGTTGTGAACAATGGTAAAATATAGAGGCATTAAAAAGACAATTCGATTGAGGTAAATAAATAGGTGCATACTTTCTTGGTAGGGACACGGATCACATTTACAAATGTGTGAAACCTATACAAGGTTTGAGACACTGGATTGTGAGAGGAAGGTCACACGTTATGTTCTCAATACGTTTATACTGACTGATTTAGGAGGAGAAACAAACTCATTACCACCATGAGAGTAGATGGAAATTGAATTAGACCATTAAAAGTGTTTTCTATAATGGTTGTTCGAGTTATTGAAAACCTTAAAGACTGACTGCCACTCCGCCTCTGTATCCATATCCAAGATTTTGTTTGGGAGGAATTGATGAGGTAGCAAGCTATAAGCATGCTATTTCTTTATAAGAAGCACATGGGCCTGCTCAAATTTAATTGGTGGCAAGGGACCAGTGTCTGTTTCAACTTCTAATATAGTATAGCACATGTAGATCTACTGTTTGTTTTTTGCCTTCATTAAGAGGGTCAATGTGGCCTATTTTCTTTTAATATTAGAATAAATAGTTACAAATAGAGATGGGGTATTTTATCTAAATCATTTCAAACCATTGGTGTCAAATTCTGAAAGAAGATTGTTATGGTGTGCAAGCAAAATAACATCATGATCTGAGTAGTCCATAATGCAAGGAAAACAACTACGAAATGCAACTCAATCGAAAAAAGACACATGTTGAAGGCTTTGAAAGATTATAGAGGTTCTATTGCGACTGCCTTATCTATTGTTTTACAAGGCTAGATAAGATTCTTCTGCAAGATACTAAGGAAAAAGTTCACTATCTGTTGTACATGAGAAGAAGTTGAGGAGAAGATGTAGGTCGGGGAGCATATGTAGAGTTACGCTTGTGATAGATCAAACTAGGCCGAGGTGCATTGAAACGAAAATTATGTGTTAAAACAGTGTAAGAACAAGTCTGAGATGCTCATAAAAGTTGGAATTATTGAGCATAAGATAGAAATACATGCATACGTGACCACATCTACTCAATGCCTCTAGCTCAGGTTAACTTTCTATATTCGAGAACATGTTACAATGGAAGAACAGGTACAATTTGGGCTCGGGAATGAACACCATGAGGGTATCAGAGAGCGACAAGAGGTTGCTTGAATCATGAGTGGTAGATAGTCCATGCATTAATGAATGTAATTGATGTTGTGCCGTTGTGGGTTCGAGGGCGGTGGTGGACGGTAGTGTGTCATTAACGGAGACGGAGCATAGAATGCACTGGGTGTTGCCGAATTCTGAGCGAAATTTGATTTTCGAGACGTAAAAAAGTCCCCGCGTTAGACAACTTCTTTGTCATGCACTATGCAAGGTGGATTTTAATGCTTAGGACACATCAACATTTTTCATGCACTATGGAAGGGACAACTTCTTCTATCGATGAAGAATTGGAACTAATCCAATAAAGAACACGTTTTATTTCTAAAAGATGTAAAAGTTAATATTGAAATTAACCTAAAACTATAATCATGAATTCTTGGCATTTAATTTTGGTATGTCATTTGGACATGATGATAATTGTGTTAATTATGAAGTGAGTCATGTCAAGTTTGTTGAAATCCTAGCTAAAATATAGCTACCTCATGACTAATGATAAAAGTATATATGTGACTTAAATATTATTGTTTCAAGAGGGGCATTCGACAAGCCATTAAGGGGGATGTGTAACTTCTTCTGAGCTTATAATCGACTTATAATCTTTTGAATATACGAAAACAATGGTGGACTTGATAAAAATAAAATAAATATCAAAACATAATTAAAAAATAGAGCCAAATTTAAATTGATATATGACCACATTTCCTCAATAGGCTCAAGCTTTCAGTTTTAACTAACTAAATCACATAAATTTTTTCTTAAAAAAAATTTGCATAAACTTTCTATGTGACAAAGAAATCTCATGGTATTAAAAAAAATGACTATTATCTTTTTTTTTTCATGATTAATGTGAACATTTTTGTTAACCCGAATTAAAAATGAAATATTAACCCAAACCAAATCTTTTTTATTACAATTACAATCTATTCATTTATGTTCTTATCAATTATTTAGCAAAATGAAATTTGCATCAACCACCATCTTTGTTTTAGCTTTCTTTTAAAACATAAAAATTCTTATAGTGTTAATTTTAAAAAATTAATATTAAATCAAGTTTTTGAATATAATATTCTTCATTAAGTTTAATATTCGCTTCATGACACGGAAGGGGTGTAGAATTCTACACCCTCGTAGGGGAGATATGTGTAACCACATCCTAGAGTAGCATGTGTCTTTTATAAAAAAACCTAAAATATTATTAAAAGTAAATTTAATTTATTTATAATTGCATATACATTAAACAACACAAATTAGAAAGAGTTGCATATATATTAAACAACACAAATTAGATAAACTAAAACCATAAACATTGGGCTACACATTTTCTGAACATTTCCAGTCTAAAAAAGGGTTTGCACCTTGAGAGATTTGATCCCTCTGGGTGCTTGGTAGATCCTCTTTTCGATGCTCAAATAAAAATATAAAAAAGAAAATAATTTGAATATACTAAAAAATTGGCGCGGTTCATAAAACTAAAATAAATATCAAAACATAATAAAAATAGAAAATTGCATAAACTTTCTTTGTGATAAAGATATCTCACGATATTAAACACAAATACTATTATCTTTTTCTTCATGATTAATTTGATAATTTAAGTTAAACCAAATTAAAAATGAAATATTAACCCCAACTAACTCTGTATTATTACAATTACAATATTTTCATTCATGTTCTTATTAATTATTTAACAAATAATAATATGATTTAAGAACGTTTCACATGGTTTTAACAATGACAATATTTGTTTTTAAATCTGCTATTAATTTCATTTGTGCTATATTTGAATTTAAACAGGGTGTTATGTTTCATCAATAAATTTCTTTACTTTGCAAAAATTTAATGTTGTTTTACACTGTTGTTTTATTTTTCAATAAATCCAACCACTGTTTATTTTTCACATAGTTGTTATCCCTTTTTTTTCTTATCATTATATATCATTAATAAGGTTATTCCCTTATTACAATTTTATATGTACATGTAAAATTTCTAGAGATTCTCATTTTCACATTATAACATTTTAAAAACTAACATGGCATTAAAAATACCAGTTTAAAATTAAAGATAAAAAAATTGATAACTAGATTCTAACTATACACATTAATCATTGTTTTGGATCTTTACAAACTTTTCAAAATATATTTATGAGATAGTAGTATTGTGGTGATTTTTTAAACTTTTAAAAATGTTTTTTATTTTTATTTTAAAATATTGATTTTTTTGTAAATCATGCTCAATAATTAATATGCTTTAACTCTGCACCATCATATACAAAAATATTGATATCCCATATAAATCCTTTTTCTCAAATCTGCACCATATACAAAAATATTGAAATTTAGTATAAATTCTTTCTCTTAAATCCCTTGTAATAACTGCAAAAGATAAATATTAAAACATTCAAATACTATAAAAATATTGAAAAATATATCAACCAACTATGTAATGCAAATAATACATGTGCTATCTAGATATCATTGTAATGCAAACCAAATATATAAATGTAATGCAAATATTACTTGAGCTATACAGATAATTGATAATTAATGATATGATGCACAGGTCAACAATCCCTCTTAAACGTTATTTCCACTCTTGTCTCCCGTTCAACATATTTATTTAATAAAATTGTTTTTGGTTACATATTGCTTTATTCTTGACATTTTCTTGTCAAAAATAATAATTAAACTAATAACAAAGTATTTTTCATAAGAATTAATAATAACAATTAATTATGGGGGGTGTTACAACTTTGGAACAATTTGGACAAATCTTTTGGTATGTAGGAAGTAGAATATGAAGCATGGAGTGAATCCGTAATCTCCTCATGTGCTCTTTCTCAAAATTCTTAGCTTCTACATTCTGTGATGAAGTTATTTATGATGAAGAAGTTTCTCATACAGTTCATTTTGATGCTACCCTCTTTGAATCGAATGCTTCATTCTTTAATCAGGAAGCAAATATTGAAGAGAAATATTTTTGTTTGTCTCTTGAAGACACTGATGATCAAAACAATGTGAGAGATGCAACTGTTATATTTATTGATGATGATTCACTCACACATTCATTTTTCTCTATGTCTTCTATCTTAGATTATGAGATTTAGGTGCCATATCTTTCACACTTTGTGCATACCTCTCTCATTGATGGTGTGCAACCTAGTGTCTTTTTGGATGATTGCTTATCCAAGTCAAGTCTTACATGTGTCATACCACTTACCTTACTTGATCTCATGTGCTTCAGCATCTCCTCCTTGAATATTTTGAACATCTCCTTCCTTCCTCCTTTCATACTTATACTATGGAGGATTCATTATTAGTGTATTCCCATGAGTCTACTGATGTGATTATTTTTTTCTTTTGGATTCTTTGGAAGCTAGATCAACCCATGGATCCCATGCATTCACACTCTTTGATCCTATCCCTTCTCTATGTTCCTACATGATCACTTGCACACATCCTCTCTGTGTAAATGAAGTTGGAGACCTCATACATTCCCTTGGACTCTTATTTCACCTATCTGGAGCTGATTTCATTTGTATTGGATCGAATTTCAATTCATTACATCATCTTGGAGCTAATTACAACTCTCAAGAGCTTTCACATTATCAGATCTCAGTTGTTCTACCTGGTCCTAGTTTCCATCCTCCAACTCTCCTTGATCTAGGTGGGAATATTTCTCTTCTTCCGAAGAAGAAGATTCCCCCAGACATCAGAATTTAGTTTGGGGAAACATCAACAACATTTTTTGGTTTTCCTCTTATGTTCTATCTTGAGGGAGTATTTTCCCCACGTGGTTTTGCCTCTTTCCTCACCTTTTTGGACATAATAATTGTGAAAGGGTGACCATATCCTTGTTGTTGGGACCTATATACACCTATATTTTTGACATACCATCATGAGATTCAGACTTAAAGGGGGGTTTTGGGATATTATCAAACCCACTCATAACTCGCGATAAAATATTTAATCATTATTTTATTAAATTCCTACCCACTAGCTAACTAGTTGGCATCCACTTGCACCTTAAATTCAACACATGCCATCTATACCCAAAGAATTCTTTAATTTTGATTCTCAGTTGATCTTGACAAATTTATGGACTCCCAGAATTAGTAACCGCGCTTTCCTGCAGATTCTGGCTTATGCTGCTTTTATCCAGCTTTTATGTGGATAAGGTAAATCTAGTTAATTAGGAAAGTGGTATCTTTTGTTTCCAACCCATCCTCCATGAATTTATCTCCATATTCCAGGATTAACATGTTTTTCCATAACTATTGACAACTCACTCATGCTTTTGCTAATTCGTGAGGTCCTTGACTTATTTTGGAAGTGCTTTAGCCACCTATGGGGTTAATCATATTTGGTAAGTGTTATTTATGAGCTATCAATGAGTTGTATTCCATAAACTCAAATATCATTTATAAGTATGTGTTACCATTGCAATAATATCAATTATCATTTATTTATCATTCATTAATGTGTGTTCATTAATTCCTCTTCTTCTCTACTTATGTTAAGTCTTTGAAATTCCTAGTGAGATTAATTGTGTGGTTAGATTCTTAGCTTGTTTATGGAATTCATGTTTCCATCAAGGATTTAGAATTATGACAAGCCCATCCCTTCCAAAGCCAGATGGCATGAGTAAAGTTTGGATTTTTTTTTTTACACAAAGTTTCAAATCAAATCTAAAGGGATTCAATGTTCAATTCCTTGCTCAAATATAAAAAGGGTCGAGGCCTACAAGTGAACATATCTATATTTTGTATGGATGTAATACTAGTTTAGGCTAGGGTAATGCAACCTATATTGGATGTTATCAAATATTACCAATCCTTACTCGGCATAAAATCTTAACTAATAACTAAGGCGAGGCTAAACTCTTCATCCTCCAAATAGTGGTTCTAGAGGTAGTTCTGGAACATATAAATGTATAAACAACTATTATCTTGTTTGGAGTTTTAGTGTAAGTTGGGTTTTTTCTAGTAATTTCTACTTTATTCGACTCAAATAGATTTAGTTATTTTATGTGGGTTCCTTCTAGTTTATTATAATTAATTATTTCTTTTAACCAACAAGGTAAATGAATCTTATGTTTTATGATGAACGGAGATACTAAAAGTTTCTTAAGTTTCTCAATAGTCGATGCAGCTATTTAATATATTTCCTAAAGTCTTTACTTTCCTTCAAAAAATGGTTTTACATATTTGCTAATGTAAATATTCTGAAGAAAGAGTTATGCTCTCGTTCGTGCAATCCTTACACAGGATGGTTGTTTTCAAGAACCGGTCATGGTGAAACCAATTTAAATATCTCAACTCACTATCGAGGGTTGGTTCTTGAGGTCAGAGGGGTATTTTAGGTTGTGAGACTCCCAAATAACATAACCGATCCACCAGGGTTTCATAGAAAAAGTAGGCCACAAAACATTAACCAAGCTAGGTTATTATTTAAAATATTTTAAAGTCTTAAGAAACACTAATCTCAGGTATCGAATATATAGTTGACTTGTGTTTCCTAGTTATTAGCGAGGTAGGTAATTGTGGACCAATGGAAATCCTAGCCATACATCCTAATATACAAAATTCATATTTTAGTAATAACTAAACATGTTATAAGCTTACATTTCACAACAGTAATTAAATCGCAAATACAATCATGCAAGTTGCAACTTGCCAATAACATGTAAAACAATATCCTTACTGAATTATTATTTAACCAAATCACTAATATTTTATAGGAATGCAAAAAAACTCTTATGGTAAACACATCGACATTTAATCATTAAATGCATCTAGAAGTAAATAAATTTACTACTATACTGAATAATGAACTTGGAGTTAAACGGTAAGGAAAGTTATCTATTTAATGAAAAACAACACTCCTCCTAAAATAACTCAGAAATGGTCCTCCCAACCATTTATGTCTCTGATCGATTTCATAATTGACTTTAACATTTATGTCTGAAATAAGTATGGATATTTCTCCATCATGGCATCTTCCATTTCCTAGGTTTCTTCCTCATGTTTGAAAGGCCTTCATTGCACTTTTACTTGTGTGATGGTTCTATTCTAAGCTGAGTCTCTCTCCGATGCAGTATGCATAGAGGTTCCGACTAAAAGTCCCCTTTTGGTTCCACCTAAACAACATCCTAATAAATCACATGTTTAAGGTCATGTACATACTTCTTAAGTAAGGAAACATGAAATACATTATGTATTTTAGCAGTAATAGGTAGTGCTAGTTAATAAGCTACTAGTCCCACACGGGCCAGAATTTGAAGGTGGGTGCAAAACCTATGGGCTAGCTTTACATAACTACCCAATTTGAGGTAACTCCTTTTTGGTTTGACTTTGAGGTAAACGTGATCTCCCACCTAAAATTCTCGAGGGTTTATTTTTAAGTATGCATAGATTTTCTTCCCATCACAGTGTGCCTTTTTTAAATTCTACCTCAAAGTCTTGACATTATCTACCATTTCTTTAAGCAGGTTAGGTGTGAGCATAAACCTATTAGTGGGTCCATCCAAAATGATTGGTGTGGTGCACTTGAGACCATATACAACTTCAAATGGACTCATCCTAGCTTTGGTTCGATAGTTATTTCTTTATGCAAATTCAACTAAGTGCAGATAATCCTCCCATTTTCTTGGTTTGTTCATAATATACATGCACAACATGTCCTCAACTATCTGGTTTGTTCTCTCAGTATGGAAATTTGTTTGAAGGTGATATGCTGTAATGAAATTTAGTTGTATTCCCAATCCAACAAGCAACTCTTTCCATAAATTGGACGTGAATTTAGGATCCCTATCAGAAATAATTGTTTTTGGGATTCCATGGAGTCGAAAGATTTATTTCATAAATATTTAAGCTATATTGATGGACTTGAAAGTTGATTTTATCGATATAAAATTATCTTCCTTACTCATTTTTTCTACCACAACCATTATGGTATCATGTTGTTTCTGGTTTCTTAGCAATCCTATTATAAAGTCCATAGAAATGGTCTCCCATTTCCATTATGGAATAGGAAGTGGTTGACGAATCTTAGGAGGGTGTTGATGTTCCACATTCACCTATTGGAATTTTATACATTTGGTCAAATACTCTACAATTTCATTTTTCATATTAGGCCAATAGTACAATTTATTTTTCGTTGATACCATTTTTTGGTATCCTTGATAACCAAAATAAGGCCTTCTATGCATTTTCCTCTAGGATTAAAGCTCTCAAGTTTGTCTCATTAGCTATGTAATATTTGTTTTTGAACATCAAAAGCCCCTCATGGTTAGTTTTGAAATTTTCAATTTTCCAAGATATTAATTCAGATTAAATTTTTGTGACAGTTTCTTTGTAAAAATCATTATTTTGTAGAGTTGCTTTTAATTTCTCAATAAAATCAGATTGTTGTTTACTTATTGTTACGGTATTTAAGGCCTGAATATTTCTACTTAAAGCACATTAAACCTTATTTTATTTCTCCCTTATGTTCCTTATTTCAAAATCATACTCAATTAGGAATGCTAAGCACCTTGTCTGGCTAGCATTTAGGTTTGGTTCATTAAACAAGTATTTCAGTCCTATGTTGTCTATAAGTAATTTAGGAACTTCCTACCTATCAAATAATGTTGCCACACCATAAGGGAATGAATGAAGGCTGACAATTCTAAATCATGAGTAGCATAATTCTGCTCATAAGGTTTTAGTTTCATGGACTCCTAATTTATTACATGGCCTTCCTGTGATAGTACACCTCCTACTCCTTCCTTGCAAGCATCAATATAAACTATGAAATACTTGTGCAATTTGCAATTTTTAAAACTAGGGTTGTAGTTAATTCATATTTTAATCTTTGAAATTTATTTTCATAGTCTTGAGTATAGTAAAATCTTGTTCCTTTCCTTTGCAAACAAGTTATAGGGCAAGCTAGCTTGGAAAAAACTTTAATTAACCTCATGTAATATCTTTCTATACCCACGAAGGATATAATATCCGACACATCCTTAGTTGCTGGACATTTGTTTATGGATTTGATTTTGTTGGGATCTATGGACAACCCTTCAGCTGAGATAATATGACCTAAATATTGCACTTTATCTTGAAATAATTTGGATTTACTGAATTTTGCGTAAAGTTGGTTTTCTTTTAAGGTTTGCAAAAGTATCCTTAAATGTTGCACGTGTTATTCTTCATTTCTTTAATAAATAAATATATCATCAATGAAGATCAATACAAATGTGTCCAAGAATTAATGAAACACAATGTTCATAAAACACATAAAGAACACAAATGCATTAGTTAGGCCGAAGGGCACCACCCCAAACTCATAATGGTTGTATCGAGTATGAAAAGTTGTCTTATGAGTATTTTTATCCTTTATTCTTATTTTATGGTAGCGAAACCTGACGTCTATTTTAGAGAAAATTTAGGCTTCCCAAACAGATTATCGATTTGGGGCAGAGGATATTTTTTTTTTATTGTCATCTTATTCAGATGTGTGTAATCAATACATATTCTAAAGCTACCATTTTTTTTCTTGGAAAAGATAACTGGGCCCCCCAAAGTGACACACTAAGTATGATGTAATTCTTACTGAGGAGGTAGTGGAGCTGCATTTTTAGTTTAGTTAACACTAGTATACTCATTCTATAAGTTTGCTTTGAAATAGGAGAAACTCCTGGAATAAAATTATTTGAAAAATAAATATCACTTCTTGGCGACAATCTAGGTAGTTCTTCAAAATACTAATCTCTAAACTCTCTAAGAATTTCTATGTCTTATAGGGATCCCATAGGTTCATCTAAGGAATTCAAGACATGCATTGAAAATAATTTACACCCATTCCTAGCACTCTTCTTTAACTGAACTACAGAAATATATCGTACATATATCTTCTTGGGAACAAAAATAATGGTATGACAGCTTCCATTATCATCCACAAAAGTAAAGGTTTTATCTAATAAATTCACTATCACTTTATGTCCCTCTAGCCAATCCATACCAACTATGATGTCATATTATCCGAAAGTGAGTATATTTAAGTTTACTTGAGTCTCTGTTTCATTCATTTTCACTCTAAATTTTTCCACTACTTCATTTACCTTTAGTTTTTCCTTGATGGCTAATTGGACCAACCAAGTTTTCTTATGTTTAACCTTATTCAATTTATATTTTTCATCCGTTTTAGGAGACATGAAAGTCAAACTGGACCATGGATCAATTAATATAGACATGGGATAGTTCATAAGTTTACCTCCTACCTCTACCACTGACGATTGATGTCCAACTCGATGTTTGTCGAGCACAACATTGATTCTTAGTGTTCTGGCTAAGTCTTCCACTATCATTCCTTCTTGAATATTTGATAGGGATTGAATGGTTATGTCCTTTTGAGGACAATCTCAAAAAATAGTCTATTTCACTACAACCCCAACATTTAATTCCACTATGATAGTTTTCAATAATTTTCTTCACTAGTTGTTCAGTTTGCTTTGTTCCTCCTTGTTCAATAGAACTTTCTTGCTGACTAGGCCTGTATTTGTTCTGCATATCAGGATTTTCTCGATTATCATCTCTTTTAACATTGTTCCCATGATACCCTTTCCTCTTATTTCTATTAGTTGTTGGTTTATATCCCTTCTTCTGTTGTTGGCTTTTCTCCTGCAGTCTATCCCTTAAGGATTTTGGATACTGCAATCGTTGCTTCAGCTGCTTATAACAACACTCTACCTTTGTTATGGATTCTTCCAAATTCATTAGTCCCATATGTTCTATTATGTCCTTGTAAACAGGAGGTATTCAACTTAGAAATCTCTTTACTCTAGCTTTCTCGCTTATGGTGCAAGGCACATAATGTAACATTTCCATACAATTGCTTGCGAAACTCTCCATTGTCATTTGTACCAACTTTAGTTAAAAGAATTATTTTTCCTTCTAATCATAGAATTGCTCTCATGTATAACTCTTTTTGAAATAATTCTTGAATTGTATCCATTCAATTGTCTTATCCTTAATATTTTTAACTTCTTTCAAACCCTTCCACCATATAGATACCTTATCCATCAAATTATAGATTGCCATATTTACTTTTTGGTTACTAGAATAATTATACACCTGGAAGTAATTCTTCATAGGTAACAACCAATTTTCAGCTTCATGTCCTTATTTCACTTTACTAGAAAAGGCGGGGGATTAATATTTTGAAATTCTCCTCGGACTTCATCAATAATTTTATGCTTCTTTGGAGGTGGAGTGAATTCCTAACCATAATCTTCATAGCTTTCAATTTCAATCCTTTCCATACTTTCAGTTTTATCATAATCACCCATTGGTGGATTTTCCCCATTAGTGTAATTTCATGTTTGTCTAGTCGACTCTTTTATCCTTCTCACTGATAAGGGTTACATCAACATAACATTTTAAATTGTTTTTGGTATTCTTGCATCTTTATCAGGATTTTGTTGTCTAATTTGTAGGTTTGAAGTTAAACTGTTAAACTCTTAACTATTTCCATCATTGCAGAATTTGTTTCATTCAAATCTTTCCAAAAGTTTCTATTTCCTCCTTATGTTTTCATCCTTCCTTGATGCTCAGTTGTTTCTTCCATGGCTTACCAATTGATTCCGATTCTACACATCTCTAACCGGTTCATTTCATTTTTCCTCTTCGTCGAATACTTGCCAAGTCCTTTCAAGGACTTCTCTTTTTTTTGTCGTTCTAAGTGCTAAGGAGTACATTTGTAAAATAATTGAATTTTGGTCATTAAAATTATTAGGTGGGTGAAGCTATGCAGGGTTGGGTAATTCCATTACATGTTCTTAACTCGTATTTTTCACTATATGTTTAAAAAAAATTGTATTTTTTCCTTTTATCAGTCTCATATTATTTGACAAAAAAGGGCCAAGTGTTTTTAACCTAGGCTCTAATACCATATTGTAATGTCACCCATTTTTTTTAAATAAATAATTGAAATACTAACGTGATGTTTTGGGTACTACAAGTCGTTAGGAATTCCGACTCATTTTATGCTAATGACCCAAGAGGGGATTGGGTTTACATAGTCTAAAGGACTAACACACACCTTCTCCTCCAATGTAGGCTACACACACCCTAACGTTTCTTGTGCAAAGTTTGTCACATACCCCAATTTTGCAAAAACAATTTTATATTATTTGAGGACAATATGTTAAATTTTATGCTAAGTTGTAATTGATGACTCACTAGAGTCAAGGATATTTAATGTAAATTTTGAATATTTTATTTATAAATAAATAAAGGAGGAGACAACAGCTTAGGAGAGCTATTAAAAGAGTGTTTACTGGTGAAATTTGTGGAGGATACTGGGTGGAGAGCAAACTGACATGTGGTAGCATCCTCAAACCACTTCCAACTATTGCAGGTGGCAACCTCCCTACATTTGGGGTTATGATTCCCCAAGAAAGTGGACTCAGAGCAGGTGGCTCAATTAATAAAAACTGACCCAAAAGACCTAGGAAATCTTTATAAAAATCCCCATTGAAGAGAGATGAGGCTGCTCATTCTAGAGAAGTGATCATTCCGGTTGAACAAATGTACTTTAGAGAAATTCAATGGAAGGGAAATTTGGAAAGTGTTTGAGGGGATAACTGCTGATTGATCTAGTGCAACTTTTAAGCTAAAGATTATACTGCTGAGAGCAGAGTGTTTTATTGAGGTATTCAACTAGTCAATTGACATAGGGTTCTACTGTTTTCATTCTCCACCAATTCTTAGCCAAGAAGACTAGGAACAGGTTCGGGGGTCCCAAGGAAACGTTGTTTGAGTGCTCTCTAGGAGATTGGTAGGGAGGAAAAACCTCCTAAAGTTGTTGTCATCTGTCCTCAACAGTCTCTATGTTATTTTATTTTACTGTGTTAGTTAAATAAATCTTAGTTTGACTGCTATGTGAATGTTAAAAGTTCATAGTTTATGAAATGCTAGATTTAATATTTTTTATTAGATTGTTATAGAAATGATATTGGTTTAGAGAATTAATGAAATAGATTGAAAATAAATTTATACACTATGTTTTTCCCCACCTAGAAACCAGGTCGTACTCTAGCATAGTTAGAATGTTTTAGGTGGATGAAAGGATTCTTAAGAGAATGAAAATAGCAAATAGGATCTTGTATATGTAGATAGCAGAGTAAATTTATTTCAATGTTTTAAATATTAGGAAAAACAGTGTTATGGTTCATTTGTGTTTGATGTTGTTACTTAGTACAACTAAATATAATGTAGGAAAAGAAATAGTAACTACACTAGAGTTACAATAATGAGATACTAATATAAATAAAAGTTTATAGAAATCAACAGCTAAGTATATAAACTAGTTGTTAACCAAGCAGCTTATCTTTTAAAAACTATTAACTAAATCTTAAGCTATTACTTAATATAAACCATATCAGGGTTATATTTATAAAAAAACCCTTTATTTATAAAAAATAAATAGAGTTCCAAGGTTAACCATCTATTCTTATAGAGTTTCTGAATAACTATAATCTACAAAATAGTAAATGGAATAAATGTAAATATAAATATTAAACTAAATAATACTAAGAATTTCATAATTAGGAACTAATTAATTTAAACAAACAGCCTTATAACCTGTGAAGGAAAAACCCGAGGGTCGAAACCCTAACATTTAATTTATCTGTTATAAATTAATTTATTTAAAATTTAATCCATTTACATTGATAACTATGTAAATAAACTTTGCAAGAAGATTACAATGCATACTTTAGACTGTTTACAGTCTTTTCTTAAGACAAATATATTTTATAAACAAGCAAGATAAGTTTATAGTTAATAGGTGAATATAGCACCACACACCTGTAATAGCCAAACCGAAGTAACAAGAAGCAGAGCCTAAGTAATAATTAATTGAAGAACATATTTAGACAAGGGTTTCATTTCCAGTAAACCCTCGCTATTATATTCTAGACAAGTAAGTATAAAATTATAAATTTTACATTACAACTGAGCTATAGTCTTTATATTAATAATATTTAGATACAAAATAGATCTTACACAGTAAATTTCTTCACTGACAGTTGAAGAAGGAAAAACCCTATTTCATAGTATCATTATTTACAGGTTAAGCGAAACTATAACAACGTGGGACAGAGCTCAAGTTCAACAAAATATTTAAGTATTAAACCAACTGTAATACAATGTCAAGCCGTAAGGCTGAATCCTAAATAAAAAACCAAATACATAACATGGCTCGAAGGTCGGTACTACCCAACGTAACAGCAAGGGTTTGCAAGTAAAAACTGAAGTAAACATCATATTAAAATCTCTTCAATAACGAGAAACCAAGACAGGCTTCCAAGCATTGTTTTATCTCCTTCAACAACCCTCTTTGCAAATAGGATAAAACCCATTTTGAACTTAGGGCTTACCAGTTGGGCCACTAGTCCACTGAAGCTGGCCATCTTTTTCTTTTCACCAAAGCTTGGATCTGTCATGGGTTCCTGCATTTATTACATTACTGGAATTCATTAAAATGCTCAACTTCTAATTGCTTAAACCCTAACTGTGGTATTAAATAAGCAAAGGTTTTACTCATACTAAGATTCGAGTTGTATTTACCTGTAAGTAGAAGAGTTGTTGAGCTACAAATAGGCTGTCACCAACTTTGCAATGTACACACAGGAGTTTCCACACCCTATGCCGACCATGGAGTAAAAATAGTTACAAAGGAGCTTAAGCTTCACAAAGTCATGACAGGCCACGAGAAGAATAGGACTGAGTTATGGATAGGCCGAGAGCCAAACACAAAAGCAAGTAACCACTCGTGCTGTAAGGTTCACAACCACGAGGTTTGAAATAAAAAAATGAGTTTTGGAAACTACAACAACATCAAACAAAAGCTTTGGAGTAAGCAAGCAGAGGAACAGCCTCCCATGGCTGCCATGGAAACTACACAGAGTAGCTCGCAGGCCAGCAAAAACCTCAGAGGAAAATGACAAGTGAATAGTGTTTCCAGGTCTTCTCAAGTCGCCAATTCATGGACGAGAGGCGACCAGGTGCCCTCCAAATCTTTTAACCATGCAAGGGTCGAAGTCTATAGTCCATTTGCGTTCAATGATCAAATTACTGTTGCAATAGTTAGTAAACAATTATGCAATCAACTATTGGAATGGATATATATGTTCATAAATGGAAACATAAACTTTATTCAATAGTATCAAGGTCTGTGATATATGATTAACAATGATTCTTGTCGTTGACGATAGAGTAAGGTCGTGAAAACCTTGCCATGGTAATATCCCAAGGTCAACCATAGCATAAACTATTCCATTAACAATTCGTTTGATACCATGCAAAACGACTTAAAATATTTACATATTATTGAAGCTTAAGCGATATTATTTTGCAATTGATGGTTTAAAGTTAGTAGAATTGCTAGTAACTATCATATTTTTTTAAAAATGGCAATAAACAATGTCAAGGATCAACCTTAATGTAGCCCTTTACAAATAATGTTTGTATGATCGACTTGCTAATGACTATAATAATGAACCGTATTATTAGTTACAAAATCAATATTGCGTAATTGGTTCTAATAGAATATCAAAGTTTTTGTTTTAATGTCTCATTGATATAGACCTTAGAATAGAAGTTATAGGTAGTAAAATCTACTATAATAGTTAGAATACACTACAACCTATTTTGAGTGAGGCATCTCGGTAATAACAATTTTACTATGGTATAAACCATGCACAAGGGTTATACATTATAGGAATAACAATGATAATGTGCTTACCTATGATTTAAAATTTATAAAAATGGTGGTAGGAAGTATTCTATTTTTAAGACGCTATATTTAGTTATAAGAACCTAATTTACAATGTCATGGAAATTTCCAGAGAGAAGATTTCTACATGATTCAAGTAACATTGATATTGGCACATTATAAAGTAAGGTGGTATTGTACATAGTTACAATAATTCATGCAGCAAGCAATGATTCAAGTACCAATGTTCATAACTTAAGGATTAGTAATTTCACATACAAGCTACAGGTTCATAAATTCCATGACTAGTAAGATAGAGGCGAAGTAGAAAACTTGTACTCTATTGGAAATCTTACCTTCAAATTTGATAGACATACTTTCATGAATAAAAGACAGTTACTTTACCTCATTAGAGCTTGCTTTTAAATAGTCAGTTATTTACTAGCATTTTAACATGCAACAGATGTACTTCTTGCTACTTTATGAATTAAACTCCTACTTGATCGATCGTTACCTGTTAAACCTGTAAGAACCAGCAGTCCATCTACATTAGCATAAATTCTAAGTAAGCCCAAGTTTTCAAAGATAGATTTCACCTAATTTCCAAAAAGTAAACTTATTAGTAAAACTAAAATAAATCTGAATGCAGGTCAATCTTATATACATTACAAAAATGAAAGTTGTATTAGTTATCATAATATGAAACTGATTAATACTAAACATTAGACTGTTTCATTTTCCGCTAACCGCTAGCAGTTAGTAAACTGCGTATTCAGACATTTTATGTTATCTTAAAAATTTTAAATTTTTATGAAATTTTGGGGTTATGACAAAGTTAAACATAAACACATGACACACACCAAACACCAATATGTCGAAAGTTCGAGAGCAAGTCCAGCTGTAAAGGGAGGTCGCATTAATATGGATTTTTGACATTTAATTAAATGTGTGATGCTTAAGCTTAGGTGTGAAGAGATTAATAATTTGGGAGTACTGACACTGTCAGAATATTGATATCTTCCTAAAAATTGTTTGATTTCTTGGTAGAAGGGAGGTTTTCCACTTACTACTTGAGCTACGGGGTTTCACTGAGATTGAGGTTTCTCAACTGACTTCCAAAGAGAGGAGGTATCAATGAAGATCCAAGGAGAGACAAATGTCTTAGAAACCCTAAGAACCTATAACCATCACATTCCTAGACCGTTCAACCCAACTGTAAAAGAAGAAATTGTTTGACAACATTCAATTTTCTTTTTTTTGAACCAAATGGTTTGAATAATGAAGGCGTGGAACATTTCAGCCAACTTAAGGTCTGTTTAAGAGCTAATAGTTTTTATTTAAGACTTTATTGTTCTTTCTTATTGCTACCGTAAACTCATACATATTTGTTTGTTTTCAATGTGCTAATGTATTTCTAGTTTTAGTTCTATATCGATACGGGTTCGAGGCGTCATCCTACACTGGTAAAACCCATCCTTTCCAAGGCTAGATGGCATGAGTGAAGTTTGGATTTTTTTGACAAAAAGTTTCAGTTCTAAATGGATTCAATGTTAAATTCCTTGCTCAAAGATAAAAAGGGTCGATCCCTGCAAATGAATGTTTTTAGATTCCAAATGGATGTAGTAATAGTTTAAGCTAGGTTAATTAAACATGTATTATATGTTATCAAATATCACCAAGCCTTACTCTGCATAAAAGCTTAGCTAACAACTAAAGAGGTGCTAACTCTTCATCCTGGGAATAGTGGTACTAGAGATAGTTCTAGAACATATAAATGTATAAACAACACTTATCTTGTTTGAAGTTTTAGTGTGAACTAGCTTGATTATTTAGTAATTTCTACTTTATCTAGATCCAATAGATTTAGTGGTTATATGTGGGTGCATATCAATTTGTTATGACTAATTATTCTTTTAACCAACAAGGTATGAATTTTCTATTTGATCACGAATGGAAATACTAATAGTTTATATACTTACTCAATAGTTGATGCAACTAATTAAGATAGTTCCTATGGTGTTTACTTTCATTCAAAAAAGGGGTTTACATATATGATAATGTAAATATTTTGAAGAATGAATTATTCTCTTGTTAGTGCATCCCTTTCATAGGATGGTTGTTTTCAACAACTGGTCCTAGTTAAACCAAGTTAAATCTCTCAATTAAATGTCGGTGGTTGGTTCTTGAGGTCGGCGAGGTCTTTTGACATCGAGATTCCCATATCCCATAAATGATCCACCAAGGTTTCATAGAAGAAGTAGGCCACAAAACATTAACCAAGCAAGTCACGTTATTATTTAAAATATTTTAAAGTCTTAAGAAAGACTAATCCCACATTTTGAATATATAGTTGACTGGTTTTTTCTGGGTACTGGCAAGGATGGTAATTGCGTCCCAATGGAAATCCTAGTCATAAATCCTGATATTTAAAATTCATCTTTTGGTAAAACTAAACATGTTAGAAGGTTACTTTTCATAGCAATAATTAAATCACAAATACAGTCATGCTAGTTACATCTTGCTGATAACATGTAAAAAGATATCCTCATTGAGTTATTATTTAACCAAATCACTAATATTTTATAGGAATGCAACAAACTCTTCTTGTAAAAACATTGACATTTAATCATTAAAAGCTTCATAAGTAAATAATTTTAGAACTGTACTGAACAATGAACTTGGATTTAAGCCATAAGAAAACTTATTTGTTTAATGAAAAACATGACTCCTTCTAAAATAACTCAGAAATGGTCCTCCCAACCAGAGAACGCAGGAACAATTTCCTTTTTACCTTCTATTTCACCCCTGAGCCAAGTAGGGATTCCACCAGAGAGAGAGAGAGAGACATTCTCTTTTAAATATCTTTTTGACAGTTCTTGGATAAAATTTAGCCCCAATAATAACATCTATCTAGTCACTTGTTCAGTTCGGGAAGATTAATTCTAATTGTAACCCATCTACAGTTATTCAATTCCTGGAGGCACTCATCAGTGGTCCAGGAATGGGAATGTTTTGGTATTCTGGACTACCTCTCAGTACATTGTACTGGATTTCTATATACCTCTACTTCATAATCACATTCATGTGAAATAAATTATTTGTCCTCATATGTTCTCCCTTCTGAACATAAACTAGTCTTTTCTTTTCTCTTCTTTTTTTCCTTTTGTTACTTTTTTTCTAGTTATATTTACTTAAGGGTTTTTTAAATTTAATTCCTTGTTTCCCATAATTACAATGTACAGGGAAATTCAATTTATTTTTCCCCTTCTTTAAGTGTTAATAATTATTTGTTTTTAACTGATTTCTTTAGTTTTGCTTCTCTCTATCTGATGTAAACCCTCTTGTATCTTTTCCCATTGTTAAGTTATTTTAAAAAGAAACAACAACTTGATTATTTTAATCATAAACAATTCTAGAACTTGTTTTTGCAGTATCCATACTTAATTGGATAATGTTCCATTCTTATTACATAAAAACAAATGATGATCTAGGGTATTACATAAGAACAAATATAAATCATACCCTTAAACTGAAAAAATGATTTCATTTTACGTAGTATCCATAAATAAATCAATACACCAATATCCCATCCTAATGCATTGGATAACACTTCATGGGATATTGAAGAATACCCCTAATTTCACTAGCTTTAAATACTTGGCTATTAAAATAAATTAGAATGAATTAAACTATGTGTTTTTTAAAAGAATGATAACAAATTATTGTCTTGAGTTCACTTATTTCCTCATATACAAGACAACTAAACTCTTAAGTGATAAGAAAAAATCTAAATCATACTCCAAAACCAAAAAATGATTTCATTTTACATAGTATCCATAAACAAATCAATACCCCAATATCTCATACTAATACACTAGGTCTTCACTGAGTGAAAGCCATAGCACTTTGTGGGATATTAAACAATACCCCTAATTTCACTATATTTAAGTACCTAGCAAAATCCTTTTGTTAATCCCGCTTCTTCTAGTACTCGTTTCTAATTAAAAAGTCCTATTTTTATGAGATATTCCCAATTTTTACTAAATACCCCTTTTTATACTCCCAATACCAATAAACACCACATACCCTACTCCTGCACTCAATACCTACAGTATGATTGACTTTATTTTTTTTAAACCCTTTATAAATTAACATGATAAGATATTGAGTAACATGGTGAGTACCCTATGTACTAATAATGACTTACATTAGAAAAAAAAATGTGTGTATTGATATCTTATAAATAAATAACTTCTATATTTTTTAGAATTGTTATTTAAAAAAAATTATAATTCAAATGTGGTTAGGAATTTGACTTTTTCTAATGATTTTTAAAAATTTCTTAAGAACTTTTTTTAATTATGCCAATAAGAGTTTAGATATTATCGAAG
Organism: Pseudotsuga menziesii; assembly: GCA_001517045.1. NCBI lineage: Eukaryota > Viridiplantae > Streptophyta > Pinopsida > Pinales > Pinaceae > Pseudotsuga > Pseudotsuga menziesii. The sequence goes on from LPNX010224880.1 coordinate 244,546, forward strand.
ATTTCAGCTCTGGAGCTTTACTTGTTAACCAATATCCTAGGATGTTAGTTCATATTGTGGGTTTTAAAACTGTCAAAAATCAAACCAATATATTACAGGTATTGGGGGGATTAGGGGTTTAAGGTGGGGGGGTAGGGTGGCTTATAAGGATTGGGCTATACAAACGGGTAGGAGGGATGTTTTAGGTATTGGGAGGGGGTTTTAGGAAAAAGAGGTTGGGTCAATATATATCGAAATTAAGGGTATTCTTTCATATCCTATGATTGCACGTGCTGTATGTGAGAGGTTCACTAAGTAAATCCCACGAGGATTTTGGGCTTCTTAAGCAAATCAACAATATTAACTTGAGTGTAACAAGTGTACATCAGAGATTCATTTCATGGTTATCATATCTTTTTATGCTTAAATGCGTCTTGGTTAAGATTAAATAAGCTTCAGTTAAGCAATGTTTAAATAAATGGGTAGCAATAATAATGGTTTTTCATTAAATGGTATTTGTTTATGTTTATATTGTTGGTTTATTGGTCAATACTGAGAAGGGGGGTGAGGGAGTGAATCAATATTGATATCTTTTTACTTAATTTAACCACCTATTAAATTTAACATTAAAACACATAGCAACAAGAATATATAGAACACAATTTTAACATGGAATCCCAATAGGGTAAACACCCAATATGTCCTATTACTGCAAAATTGTTATCTACAAATAGTTTTTCCTACTACTATAGACAAGGATGGTATTATAGCCTGTTTGCCAATACCAATTGGAAGGAGGATACAACCACCCTATTTTATCAGCTTTGAATGAAAGGATGCTACGGCACCCTATTTATGCTAATTGGAAGGAGGCTACGACCCCCTCATTTATCAGCTATGACTAAAGGGATGCTACAACATCCTATTAACCAATGCCAATTGGAAGGAGGCTACGACCCCCTGGTTTATCAGCTGCTACTGAAAGGAGGCAACAACCCTTTGCAGGCCTGTTGCCTGCCCGAGCGCCACCCTGCCACCCTAATATGTTTCTCATGATTTCTCTCCCACTGATTTCTATCGCTCCCACTAGTCTTTGTTACTGATGCTGCAACAAAAGCTGCAGAGACACCTTCTCTCACTCATACTACTATGTATAAGTACCTTCATGTTTCCTATGGATGCATCTCTTTATTCTGAAACATACCCTTTCCCAATCATGCCCTTTCAGATCTGATAGTCCCACCTTTTCAACATTTTGTGATTGACCATTCTTAATTAAATAAGTAATTAAAACCTTCTTGATCAGTTATGATCTGTGAGCTCTCTTCTTCTCTGATTGTAGGGTTACTCAAAACAATGGCTGTGGAATTATTTTCCTCTTCTGTAAGCTCTCTACAGGCTATCTTCATCGTAGGCTCATATGTACACATTTCTATCACAAAAACATGGGCTTAACCTTCCATCTGTGAATTTTATGTTAAACATTCTTCTTTAAACCATTTATGAACACACCTCAAAATTCATTTTTGCAGCTTGGAAACCATTTTTGCACCTCTGTCACTACCAAACTTCTTTCTGCAGGATTAAATTCTAGATTTAATCAGAGCCGTTGATCCTATTTGTAAGTCCATCCAGACCGTCGATCTAATCATCAATTTTTGCCTCAAAATCTCCTTTCTACACCAATATTTCCTCATTAACGATTCCCCGCCGTTGATCTTCATCAGGAATTTTCCTGACCTTCGATCTCGATATTGTGGGATGTGGGATGTAACATTTCCCAAAATTGCATCTTGAATTTCCGCCTTTGGCTTTCTGCATGCGAGATGCGGGATGTGTAAAACTTTAAATGATTCTTCTGCAAATCCCTTTCTGCATTTTTCTTCTGTGTCGTTGATATGTTGTGGGATTAATCTCAATCGTCCGATCTCTGTGGGATGCGTAAAACTTTAAATGATTCTTCCGTAATTCCCTTTCCATAATTTTCTTCCATGCGGTCGATCTATTGCGGGATTAATCTCAATCGTTCGATCGTTGTGGGATGCAAGATTATAAAATCTTTAAACATTAGTTCCGCAATTCTCTTTCTGCTTTTTCCTTCCGCACCGTCGATCTATTATAGGATTAATTCCCACCATCTAATCTTGATCTTTTGCAGAATTCCATCCTTTCCACCTATCTTTTGTGGAACTCATCCTCAACATCGAATCTAGTGCGAGATGCTCCGTGACCTTCCATTTTATAACTAATGCGGATCTGCATTATGTATCTGTGGATTATACAAAAACTGATCCTCACTCATCGGATCTCATGCAGTTAACTATGCCACCTCATCATCATGCCATGTCATCATTACCTTAGTCTTTCACTAAGTACATCATCAGTAGGTCACCATCATATTCCATGTCATCATATGTGTTATGCCACATCCTCAACTATGCCATGGGATGCCAACATATGTGTCATGCCACATCCTCAACTATGCCATGCCATGCCATCACTACTTTAGTCTTTCACTGAATTTGTCATGCCATCATATCCACTGTTTATTCCTTTGTCATTCTTGAACACCTTTGACATCAATGAAAACTATAACCAAAATTTTCCAACATATATTATACCATAAATGGATAACTATAACAATTTTGTAATCATTTTAATGTTTATCCTTTTTTTAATAGACAACCATCTCCACAAAACTAAGTGGTTGGCTGTGCTTATCGACGTTCACCGACCACTTTACTTGTGGTTGTGTTAGTTAATAAAATTATAAATATCAATGTTTAACTTTGTAAAATATTATAATCGTGTTAACCATAATAACTATGTTTAACTCTTTAAATAATAGAAAACCTCTTTCAAATATGCCATTACATTCATATTTTTTTTTGTAAGCTAGTAGTAAATCCTTCTATTCCCCGAAAAATATAACAGTTCACATAAAGTTCACAACCCTCCCTATATAGGGAAAACATGCCAAAAGGAAATAATTTGGACTCTCCCAACAAAGGGAAAATGAATCCAAATTCTTTACAGAGAGGTCCCTATCAGTCTACCTAGAAAGAAATTAGACTAGACCGTTTACAGACAGAGTTTTTGTGAATAAGTCTCCTTCTATTCTTCATAAACAATGTTTTCAAAATGGCAAGAAAAAACAAACAGAGAACGAACTAAAATTACTTAGATTCCTGCTTAACACCTGGGCTTGAAATAGCTTTAGTGCGACAGTCAAATCTGATGCTGAGATGAGAGGAAATCTACTACACGTTTCTAGTTATCTCGTCCAGTTGGAGGAGGATGACTTGATGAGCTTTTTCTCTTTCAATCAGGGTGTTTCCCATGAGATTTTTTTTATGCCAAGCACTGTCCAGTGTTTTCATATACAGAGCAACACGACCACAAGGGTATCCTGGATCAGGAAGCAATGCTTCAAACTCCTTGCGAACCTCCTCATCAGGTGTGCAGTTCCTAGTCACTCTTGCATCTGCTTCAACGACTTCTATTTCCTCTCAATAATGACTACATGACCTCTATATATACATATTCACTCATTGTACATGTGGTCCCTATTTTAGGATGATGACTAATATATATATACATGTACCCTATTACGTATACATTTAAACCCCTATATGTCTCCATTGGAGCCATATCATATAATATACATGCATATACACCTCCCTTTGGACATATCAGTTGAAAACAAAAACAAAAAGGAAAAAGGACTTCATCATCTCCAAGTGCTTGATGATTCAAAGCTCTTGGTAGATTGGGCCAATCAACATCATGAGATTGATAATTTAAACATGCATCCTATTATGTCACAGGTCTAAGAGATAAATATAGAATTGTTGATATCGCTTTCACTCATATTTATTGGGAATTCAACTCCAAAGTAGATAAATTGTACAAAGAGGCCTTGCTTTCAAAACAGGTACTGTAACTGAACATGAATTCAAAAGAGACACTCTCCTTTTAGTGACATAAATTAATCATTTAATATAGATTGTGATCAATGGGTTGTTTAAGACCTTCAACTTGTAATAGTGGATACCTTTTAGGTCTATAGACTTAAGTTGATGTTAATACTAGTGCCATCGAATTTGTATATTTAAAATGCTAAAGGAACACTGCAAATATATAGTTGTAGGTATCTATGATGCAAACAATATAGTGGTAACTGTTATTAGTACTCTTGAGATTGCATATGACTTTCTATTTATATGTTGATTCCCAACTCTAAAATCATATGTATATATATTATGGCTCAACAAGTTCAAGTTCTTTTTTTATAGACTCCCTTTTCTAAAAAATAAAAATAAATACAAGGTCTTTTAGTTTATATTTCTCTTATTTACCAAGTATATATATATATATATACTTGGTAAATAAGAAAAATATAAACTAAAAGACCTTGTATTTATTTTTATTTCTTTTTAGAAAAGGGAGTCCATAAAAAAAAACCTTGCTGAGTCATACCTAACCACCTATTCCAAGTGTCAAATTGTTATTATCCTTAATCTAATTGGCTTTCAATTTAGTAAAAACAAATCCACTTCCTTTTTTTCCGGTAACCATTAAATGAATACCATTTATTAATTTTAAGTTAAAAGAAAATATTATTTGAATCTCCAAAACTATTTAGAGTTTTTCAGACTTAAGTGAAACATAACACTATTTTAAAGATTTCATGATTTTCTTAAAAAAAAAAAATTACCCTATGTAACATTTATCTAGCTTAGCTTTACGAAGGATAATCAATGAAATTAATTGATCACAATGCTTTCATCCATGGTACCTCCACGATAATCCTGTCGTTGATTTTGATCTTCCGATGATCCTCGAAAGCGCTCTCTAACCCCTTACAACCTGACAACCTAACACTCATTTGTACACGGTGACAGCTAAGCACCATGGTGGCGACCACGGGTTGTGTGGGAGTTGTACCCGCTGGTAAGTATTATTCATTTCTTTTTTCTGCTCGCTAGAATGTGTGGTGATATTTTGGTCAAAGTTCACCGATTCTACATGTGCATATATGATGACCTTAACCGTATTGCACTCTCTTAATATTATTTTATTCTAAAAACCGTAACTGTAATTCACTCTTAATATTATTTTATTGTAAACACCCTAACCCTAATTCAACTAGCTTACTGTAAATAGTCTTAGTCTTTGCTGCGTGCATTCACATGTTAATACGATTTCTGGAACTGTTTTTCACTGCTTGCATTCATGGAGTTTCGGAGGAGCGGATTTGTTGATCAAGGTTGAATGCCAAGATTTCTTCATTCAGAAGGCCACTCCTGACTTTTCTCTAACAATTTTTTTTATTATCTGTTTTGTTTTACAGGTGGCGTGGTTAAAAATGGTGGAAAATGGGCCAGAAGAAGAGCTCGTAGTAGAGAGTCATGTGGGATGGGAGGAGTTGGGAAGAAGTGGGTTGAGTCCATCTGAGCAAACTGGTAATGCTAATAATCTCCATGCCTTCAGTATTGACCACCATTCATTTTGGAAAGTAGTGGCAGTCAAATAAATTTTCTTGAAAGCAAAGAGTGATTCTAACCCTTTAGCAGTATATTTTGATTTTATATAATTTCAAATGTTTGTTTTTCTTAACCTAGAAAATAAAATGTGTATGAGTCAGAGTGTTTGGTTTTTGGGTGTTGTCTTCCACCATGAATCCTCATTCCAAATCGTTTCATTCCAGATGTTATTCTAGTGGTGGTCTTGAACTAGTTCTTCAAACTCTGCTTGGCCCAGCTTCTCTCGCTTTTATGGTTAGCCACCAATGAGCTACTTAAGCGCCGAGTCGAGAAAGCATTAGCGCCTACGCCTAGAGTGGTTTTATGTGATTTCTTTGAAAATATGATTTTTTTAGCATGATATTTGTTTGTCTGCTTGGAAATTTGTATATTTATTTTTATTAATAATTTATTCAAAAATTGTGTTTTTAATTTAATTAATAATCTATTGAGTTATAAACTTTAGTGAGTAATTCCATTTTTCAAAAGTGGAATTAACTTGGAAAGTTCCTCAATATTGAATTTTTTTTTGATAGGGTCATAAACTTGGAAATGAATATTATTCCATTTTTAGAAAGATGGAAATTGCTTGGAAGCTCCTTTCTTATACCATTCAAATAAACAAGGCCCTTGTTTATAATTATGTTTAATTTAAAATAATGGGTCGTTGAATCATAAACTACATGGACAAATGTTAGCTCATTAAAAACACGTGGAATTTGCTTGGAATTTCCTTTATTTATATTGTTAAAAAATGAGATCTTTATTTGAGTCATAACTTTTAGTGAGGAATATTGTTCCATTTTTTAAAACATGGAACTTGCTTGGAAGGTCCTTTGATTATACATCATGTAAAAAAATGAGAGTTTTATTTTAATTAATGAGCCACTGAGTTATAAATTTTGGGGATGAATATTATTTTATTTTTAAAACAATGGAAGTTGTTTGAAGGTTTTTGTTTATATTGTTTAAAATTAGAAATGTGTTTTGAATTAATGATTTATTGAGTTACAAACATTAAGTATTAAATTATTTCATTTAAAAAAAAAATGAAACTTGCTTCTAAGGTCTTTTATTTACCAGAAAAAAAACATTAAAGCTATATACATATGCTTGTCATTGTCATTGTCCACATGTATAATTAGATTACAAGTGCATATATCATATTAAGTTTGCTCAAATTAAAATATAATAGTTTGGTTTCATCCCTATCATTCGATTTAATTCAGCATTTTTGGAAAATTTGCACAAAAAGAAATTTTAAAATTTGCACAGAAAGAAGAAAATATCTTTGGAGCCTTCAAAATTGCATTGATTCTTTAAAAATATATATATATATATTTTAAATATAAATATAAAATCACATTAATAATTACTTGCTCATAAAAAACAACCTTTAACAAATTAAATTTCAAATACAACATACTCCACACTTGATTTATAAGGAACAATTAATCCTTCTTTATAAATCACAAAACAAAAAAACTATAACTATATCTACCCCTATGACCTAATAGACCTTTCTTAATAAAACCATATTACATTTAGTTAATGCTAATTATTACAATAAACTTTAATCAATAGAAACAAACAAACATAACGAAACTAATTCACCAAAAATTAAAAATCTCCAGACTATTATCACTCTTATAACGCTTTCGACCTTCACTGCTGCGCAATAACTCTTATCTCAGTGGACGAAACTTCTGTGAGAGAGAAAGATTCAGTGATGTCGAAGCTTGAGTACCCAATCGGAGACTAAAAAGATGCAGACTGAAAACATCGCAAACATCAGAAAAAGTGCAATTCTATGAGTAACCCAACACCAGTTGGCAACGTGGGAATTGCGAAGTGACTGTTGGCGGCCTCTCCTGAACTCTTGAAAAGATTTAACGACGAAGGCAGCAATGATTGCTGTGGAGGCCAGCGTTGAGACTAGCAGCATGGTTTCCCTTACCTGAGAAGAGATGCCCAACGCACTCAGAGAAGCGACGCCACTGAAGATCGCTCCATGACTGACGATAAAATAAGTTGATATATTCTTAACAATATCGCTGTTATGCTCTCCATTTGACTCCGAAATATCTCCACTCCCGTCCGACCCAACGTTGATCTTGCAATCCTTAGATTCATTTAGTATTGGAATCATCTCACTGGAAGCAATACCATGACGTATGGCGTGGCGGGCATGTATAGTTTTCCTTACCTTATAAGCGACGGCGAAAAGAGTTGATAAATAGCTCTTAGCATAGCCTCTATCTTTGCTATGCTCTCCATTTGACTCTGAATTATCTCCATTCCTGTCAGATGCAACGTTGATCTTCAAACCGTTACATGCATTTGGTGTTGGAATTATACTCTCACTATCACCAATACGATGCCGCATGGAGTGGTGGGCATTCTTGACATCAAGGCCACGGGGATTTTCAGATGGAGTGGAGGTGGATGCCGCTTTGGATGCAGAAGCCATGGGATACACAATAATACAAAAATCGAAATATACAGCAACAGATTGGGAGTTTGCGCTCACCCTCAAACTTTTCGTCCCCCTGGATCTCACCAGATGCAACCTTTGCTACTCTGGGTCTACCTGATTTCACGAGTGCAAAGTGCCCACCAGCTGCGCCTCTATCTCTCAATACTCTGGCCGATCGGTCGATTTCTGATTTTCTTATTTCGTTCAGGTAACCAAACCCTAATATATATATCCATGGAACGAAATTAATTTTCAAAGTTCCCGGCAATTTCTTCCTTTTATCTCCGGTATCACCGTCGAGTACAAATCCCTTTTCCACGATCTCGAGATAAATCCTGGACCTAAAATTCTTTATGCGGAACAGCTAATAAGAAAAGGTTAGTGGAGCTAACGTTCTTTGGTTTGTAGTCGACAGTGATTCCTTGTACTTGGAATCGTTTAAAGAATACAGAAAAATGGTGTAAAAATTTGAAGACGAAAGTCTAAAACGAAATTTCTACGAACAGCTTAAAGTCTTTTTAAGTCTTTGAGTTTTGGAATGATGTTACAATTGTAATGTGGACGATGATTCCTTGGACCTAATTTTTAGAATATTCTAAAACGAAATATCTACGAACATGTTTCCGGCAAATTCTTCCTTTCACCTCCGGTCCCTCCATTTTCAGTATCCACCGTTTAAAGTTTAAAGATGAGTTAGCTTTCTACCCGACCATTTGCATCGATAAGATGACCTGGCTGGAGTGAGCTTTCACATCACATCAGGCATTGCTGATCATCGGATCGATGCAAATGGTCGGGTAGAAAGCTAACTCCAAACATAGAAAAATGTTCTAAAAGGAATTGAAAACTAAGCTCAAATCATTTAAATTTTAAGACTCAATTGTAAAACGAAGTTACAATTGTCTTCACTGTGGACAATAATTCCTTGTACCTAGTTTCTACACTATTCTAAAACGAAATATCTACGAACAGCTTAAAGTCTTTTTAACTCTGTGTTTTTTGATGATGTTACAATGGTCTTTAACGTGGACAATGATTCATTGTACCTAGTTTTTAGACTACTCTAAAACGAAACATCTACGAACACGTTAAAGTCTTTTCAAGTCTTTGAGTTTTTCGATGAGGTTAAAATAATTCGTTGGACAAAAACGTGGGAATTTTTTAAAAAATGATAAAAAAAAGAGAAGAACAAATTATTTAATTTAAATTTTAGAGTATAAAAAAATAAAATTGGAGTCATTTAAAAATTAGATGATTTGATTTGAGTTTGATGGTTTTTATTTTGCAAAATTGAAAATTAATAGTATGTAAATCCTGATTTCAATGATAAAAATAAATTCAACATCTACAGATTTTAACAACTTTAACGTAGATTTTAAAAATTTCAAAAACTTAACTTTAAACTTCAACCTAGATTTTAAAAAATTCTGATAAATTTTTGTTTCATAGTAGAGTAATCCATCTTTTCTAACCCAAATTATAATTTTTAAACTCGACAAAACTAAATAAGTCTGGTCAAACCCCATCCCAATATTATTCAATGTTTGAATAATGTTGGGATGAGGGTTTGACCAGACTTATTCAAATGGCTGAAAGTTCAAACCCCCCTCCCAACATTATCCCCCTTCCATCCTGTCTGCTGAATAGTCGCCCGTACTGCCATTGTTCGAACGAAGCAGCTGCAGCGGTGTTTGCTGAAAAGTAGGACCTTGACAATGAAGAGAAATATCATCCATGACCAAACCATAGACCTTTGAGTTTCTGTGGCACGAAATAAAACTGAAACTGCATTGCTAATAGACCTAGTTTCTGTGGTCTTTAACGTGACTTTGTCGATGCTATGCTAATATTCAAAGTCACGTAGAATGGATTTGAAAAGTGTTGTAAATTAGCATAGCATCGACCACACATCATGCGTGGTATACATCACATGTTCAATGGTTTTAGCTACT
>LPNX010224968.1:0-142304 GCA_001517045.1 Pseudotsuga menziesii
TATTACTTATCCACTTTGGGGTACTTCTCGCTGTAAATTTCAATAAGGGCATGCCAGAGGTTTCTAGATCTGACCTTTGTAGTTTTATTTCAAAATTTTCCAGTTGTGCTTTTTTATACTTAATAGTTTTAGTTTTTTTAAAGATCTTAAAGGAAGACTATATTTGTTTTCCTAAAAGGGACATTATGTTTAGTGGATAGTTTAAGATTTGGTTTACAAAGCAAAGTAAAATTTATATTTTGTATTTTGTGCTACAACACGCATAGTAAACATTTTTGGTTTACAAAGCAAAGTAAGATTTATATTTTGTATTTTGTGCTACAACACCCATAGAAATCATTTTTGTGCTTTATATAGTAATAAAATGTGATAGTTTTCCCTAGAAAAGAAGGATTCATAATGTAGTGGTATATTTTGGGTATTACCAAATAGATACTTTATGTTGCATTTTGTAGCCTTTAACCTTGTATTAACTTGTTTGCACTAAAATAATATAAAGTCTTGTACAAATGTTATTGTTGATGACGAGAATGAATGGAGTAGTGGCCTCATGATTCTATTTGTTGATGATATCTATTTCATTGCAATGTAATCTTATATCTTTTCTTCAATGGATTTGTTGCAAGTGAATAGTTGTGTAGATGACGTGTTAGGAATCATGAGGTCTATATGCATGAATGTTCAAACTATTAAGTATATATTATGAACAACAATGGTTGTTATTGTCCTCAGTAACTTTTTCCTAATCATCCGAAGTCTTGGAAATGCACCTTGAGTTAATTCATGAGAGTTGCTCTTATCTTCCCTCCATAAATTGCAATCAGAATTTTATCGATAGCTTGGATTTGCCAGCTTTTATTACAGCTTGTACCATATGTGTTTTAGGGCCATACCAAATGCATTTATATGTTCATGTATGTGGTAGGCCCCCCTAGAGCATGTTTCCTATATCTACCACTTGACGCAACATGAATATATGAATAACCAAATAGTGTTATTTTTTCTACCACTTCACTATGCATTATTATTTTTTATTTTCACACTTAGGTGATTTTACAGATAATTACTACAGTTTCTTTTGCTCACCACAAAACTTGAAACAAGGACATTAAAATTTAATTCAAACTCCCTGATAAATTTCCTATAGTTACCTTGAAGGGAAAAATTAACAACACTAGAGATTATAATTTGTTATTTTCTAAAAGTCTCTTTTACCAGCTTTCTAGTGAGACATATCGAAACTTAGGAAGACCCACATTCCTAATAAGACCTTCACATTCTTATATTAAATCTCAACTTGATGGTTTTTTCACTTCTTTTAGGTTTTTGCTTCATCTATTATGATGATTGTTGGTGGTTTTTTACTGAACCTCTTCCTCCCCACCTATTGGCCATTGTTCCATTCAACTTCTTTGGCTCGATCTTCATTCGAATTGCTACCACCAACATTACTCCAAGTCCATCAAGAACCTTTCATCTAGCTAAGAAATGGTTTGTCTCCATCATTTGAACTGGATTATTGTTGTAGTCATATTGGACTCACTAGTAATTTCACAATTTCCTTTGAATTGAATTCCATTTGTTAGCACATGAAGAATGTATGATAATTCCATTTTGCTGCTGATAAAGTAGACCGTGTTCATTTCTTTGGGCTGCTCTTGGACTGTTCACTTAGGCATCTTTACTCTGGGGTTGATAAACCTTATTTTTGAATGTGCATACCCTCCCCTAATAGGCCATGACTACGGTATAGTCTATTCTAGCTGGGATGTCAATGTGTTGTCTCTATTCTATAGATAGTGGTTGATTTTGAAGCTGTAGTAGGTACAGGTTTTGTAGATGGTAGGTATAATGGAGTTATATGTACTTCTTGGCAGATTTAAGAAATATTCCCTAAGTTTATATTTAGTTTGTAGCACTATTTAGTTTGTAGGCATCTTCTTTTAGTAACCATTCATGAGTTCTTCTCTTACCATCCCATTTCCGAACAAAATTACCTCATCAATGAATAACAAAATTTATGTAGCAACACACACATCCTCAATTGGATTCTACAACTATTTCTTAAACACATCCCTTATTCTTTGTCCATATAAATTTTAGGTTATTAGGTATGCATCAATGCATTATGTTGTTCTCTAAGACTCTTTTGCGGACCACTTTAATAGATTCCGTAACTGTTTACGATATTTTGTTTCCTAAGGTCGGTATATTTTTGTGCTTTTTAGTGTGTTTGAAAAATTAAATTGGATTTTAAGCTTTAATGTCTTTGGATCTTATTGTCTTTTATTAGAATTACAAATGATCAAATCTATGTGTTAATATTGCTCCTCTTCCCGATTCTTAAAGGGTGCTAGCTCAATGGAAGAGCACCTGTTTTACAAGCAGGAGGTTGGTGGTTCGATTCCTCCATGCCCTAATGATATTGGAATGTATTTATAAAGGTAAAAAATGTAGTAGTGCAAGATGGATGCAATATTAGATGCAACACTAAATGCAAAACAAGATGTAAAAGTGGACGTCACACCAAACACAAAAGTGAATGCAAAAGTCAGATGCAAATATGGACACAAAAATGGATGTCACACAATGCAAAATTGGATGCAAAAAGAGACTCAATACTAGACACAATTAATGACTCAAAACTAGATGCAATACTAGGTCCAAAACTAAACGCAACAGTAGATGCAAAAGTGGACTCCTAACTAGATGTAAAATTGGACATTAAATTGAGCACAAAATATGGTGTATCGATGGACATAAAACTAGGTGTAACACCAGGTGCAAAAATGGAAGGAACACTTGGCGCAAACAAAAACTTAAAATGAGACACAATATTGGATGCAAGATGGGGCAAAACATTGGATGTAAAACTAGATGTAATATTGAATGCAAGATGGGATGCAACATTGGACACAAAACTAGAAGCAATATTAGATACAAACATGGTTGCAAAACTAGGCACAACACTAGACGCAACACTGGGTGCAACATTGGACTCAAACATAGATGCAAAAAAAGACATCAACCGGGATGCAACACTAGGTGCAAACCTAGATGCAAAATACGACGTAAAACGAGATGAAACATTAGGCACAAACATGGATACAAAAAAAGACGTAAACCAAGATACAAAATTAGATGCAAATGGGGATGCAACATTATAAGTAAAATTGGATGCAAAACTAGACGCAACATTGGGCCGAAAATTGGATGCAATCCTAGATGCAACGTTAGATGCAGAATTTGACACATAATTTTATGCAAAACATGGTGCAAAATTGGGTGCAAGGCTCTATGAAAAACTAGGAGCAAAATAAGACACAAAATTGGATGCAAAACTGAGCGTGAAACTGGGTGCAAACAAGGATGTAACAAATGACGCAAAAAAAGATGCAATAGAAGTTGCAAAATTGGGCGAAAATAAAGGCGTAACAAAAGATGCAAAAAATTGGGCACAAAAATGGACGCAAAAATCGATGTTAAAAAGGACGGAAAAAAAAGATGCAATAGACGGCATTTTACAAAAATGTACAATAGCGCCAGATTGTTCACCACAATTGGGAAAAAATTACACTAAAATCTGACGCTAAATTCGACGCTAAATCCAGTTTTTGTTGTAGTGCAAACATCATAGATAAATGGTTTCCTCGTAACTTATAAATTGTTTTCTCATAAGCTAAGAACAATAAATGGTATCCATATGTTCAACCCCTCTACCCATAACCTATACATAGAGGTACCCATATGGTATCCTTGGGGGATTCTCCCTTAAACTCTTAGAAAAATGGACCTAATAACCCCTCCCCACAACCACCCTAGCTCGCCTAGCACATATACAAATAGAAACTGGCAATATTCATGTACTCTTCCTGACGAATATTAGAGATTATGATATTGATTTCACCACCTAACATTCTCCTACTTTAATTTCACATACATGAAGTTTCTTTCCTTTGTAATGCACCTACAATCCATTGTCCAATGATTCCTTTGTCACATTACAAAAAGCCCAGAAAATTTTTGCACCATTCAAACTTCTCTATTTTGACGATCTTTGTGAGAATATTTGTAGTATTCTCATCGGTATCAATTTTTTCCTACATGATTCTACCTTCTTCCACCACTTTCTTTATGAAATGGTACTTAATATAAATATGGTACATGGGTTCTTGGTAGGTAGTTCCTTTTCTAAGTAAACCTTATCTTCTTGAATAAAAAAATTTCCTATGTTGTCTCTGATCATAAGCCTATAGTTCTCTATGTTTCAAAGATTGGGAATTTAGGCCCAATTCCCTTTAGATTCAACTCAATGTAGATGAAATTCATAGGGTATCCTGGATTCCATTAGAGATGCTTGGAACACTTTTGTGCTTGTATCTCCATGTTTCATATGGGAATCCAAGATGAAAAATGTAAAGATATCTATGAAGTGTTGGGTTTCCATTAATTACAAATATCTAGGAGAAAAAAGGAGATAAGTTCAAATGGAACTAGTACACTTACAGGAAAACATGGAATCCATCCCAATGATAGAAGATATTTTTATGAGAGAAAAAGAGCTAGATCAGAAATTCAAAGATCTAACAATGAAGGAAGAAGAGGAATGATGATTACATTCAAGAAGTTTATGGATAAAAGGAGGGGATAGGAACACCAAGTTCTTTTACCATCAATGTAAGGAGAGACAGAGGAAAAAAACCATTCTAGAATTATGTAAAGAAGTCGGATAAATGATCTTTGATCAGCAAGAAAACAAGGAAGAAATCAAGAATTTCTTTAAAACCTTTATACGGAGGAGGAATAGGCCCTTCCTCACGAGATGGAACAAATGTGTGAGGAAAACCCCAATTTAATTTTACAGGAAGAAAATATCCTCTTATTTCAACCAATTTCTGAAGAGGAATCCCGCAAAGCTGAGTGAGAATGTTGAGATTTTCTATGGAGAAGATTGAAAAATATTGTAGATATTGAAAATACGAAGAATTAATTGTTAAAAATGTAATTTTTGGATGCTAAAATTGGAATTTCTATAATTCTCCAATTTTGCTGAAAATGCAATTGGTCATCTAAAATTGAAATCTATCAATTGTTGAAATTACACTTTTTGTTAAAAAAAGTGACTTTCTCCTCAATCATATATACTAGTTTAGATTTCACATTTGTAACATCTAAAATTGCAATTTCTCCTCAATCTTTTATTGTTGAATTTGTGAATTTATAATTGTCAAAATTTCAATTTGCTAAAGTTGAAATTGGAATGTGGACAAAAAAATTCTTGAAATTGCAATATGCAAACTTCAAATTTGTAAACAAATCATTGTTGCAATTATAGTTTATGCATGCTATAGTCCAACTTCTAATGAAAAAAGTAATTTTTTTTATAATTATACATTTGTTGAAATTGCACTTGATTGTTAAAATTGCAATAAAAAATTCTTGAGATTTCACTTTTCCTTTAAAAAATGTCAGTTTTTCTACTTGTTGAAATTACAAAATTGTAGTTTTATTTTTGTTTTCTAGTTTGTATGTGACTTGTCGGACTAGCAACTTGTATGCGACTTGTGGTATAATACCTAAGCTAAGCCACCAAAACTCAATCCTTAGCATGGATGGACTTTAAATGTCTCATGCCAATAACCTTGGTTTGTTCAAACTTGGGTCATCATGGAGAAGGAGGCCCATCGAAACCAATCGTTCTAGCAAGATTTGACTTCCATATTTGTAGTTATCAAGATGTCAAAATTGTAATTTCTCAAGAAGTGGAAATTGCAATTTAAATAAAAAAGTCCATGCAATTGCAATACACAATAATTGGAATTGTAATCCATTGGATGTAGCTTGGGTGGTTGGGAGGAATGATTATTTCCCTCTCGACCCACTTTCAATTCTTGTAAGTGACATGTTTCTCTTGTTGAGCCCTTTGTAATAAATGCATTGAAATTGCAATTTTTTGTTTATGAAATTCTAATTTTCATTAAAAAAAATGAATTTGTTCTTTAATATACTTGTTAAAATTGTGAATTTGTAGTTGTTAAAATCTCAATTGGTACTCAATCTCTTTTATTGTTGACTTTGGAACTCCTAAAATTTCAATTTCAATTTCAACATGCACATATATAAATTGCCATCAATTAACAATTAATTACTGAAATCACAATTTTTGGACGCTAAAATTGTAATTTTTATAATTCTCTCTTAGTCACTAAATTTGCAATCAATCAATTGTTAGAATTTCCATTTTCGTAAAAACTGTTAATTTCTTCTCCGAAATTGTGAATTTGTAGTCACTAAAATTGTACTTTCTCTGCAATCTATTTATTATTGACTTTTAACTACAATATGGAAATTGCAATAAAGTGATTATTGAAATAGCAATTTTATGTATGGTAAAATACTAGATTACTATATCTTTCAACAACTTCCAAGATTAAATAAAGAGATAGATCTAGCAAAACAATATGCCTTTTTTTAAGGAATATGAATGAATGTATCAAAGACTAGTGTCTTATCTATTGGGAAAATTAGGGTCAACCAAGGCTCTTATTAGGATTAAAGGAATGATATAAAGGGTTAGGATTGAAGTATACAAACTGTAGTCACTCTTTAATTTCTTCACCAAGTTCAAAAATCTAATAAAAAAAACCTAGTGAAGATATTTTCAAATAATAGTCTTGAAGGGATATTTGGAATGCAAGGGATAAGCACCAAGAAATGAGAGATATGCCACAACTTCAACACTTCCAATTGACATTCACTACATAAAAGAGAAATGAATTACTCTATTAGTTATTAATACTGTTAACATTTGAATATCCCATCCATCAATTAAACATGAGCACCACCAAACCATTCAATAGAGTGCTTTAATCCCATGAGAAACTAAAAAATATTCAACTAAACTCTAATGGATTTATGATGATTTTATCCCTCAATCCACTATGAGAATAAATGAGGAAGTGACACTCTTTATATGGAGAGTTAGCTCAACTTCCTTTAGAATAAAATAATAATTCTCTCTCCTAGACCCACAATTTACTCAACAAACTCTCCAACAAAATAATAAAGTAGTTAGAGTCCACTTTTGTCTCTAAGCAAAACAATAAAATAATGGTAATACATAACCAACTCATGTGATAAAGTCAACAATGAATATAATAATAAGGTGGTTATGTAAAGTGTCTTCTTCAAGGGATATGTCTCGTCAAGCATATGCAAGATAGATCCAAATATGGGACATATCCAAGAAATCATCTCCCTAAAGAAACACATGGTTGTCCAAGTGAAATTGCACCAAATTCTAAGTGGTTTATCACATGATAATTTTGAAATTTTCAACTTTCTCAATATTGATAAGATTTTCTATTATAACCACATTTTGAAAATCCAATGGCCACTCTACATCCAATGGCATTGAGTTGGCACAATTATGGGCACTTTGTCAAAAGATAATTTCTCTCAAAGTTAGGATGCCCCTCCAAAAGGCTCAAGATGACTTCCACATGCCAACAATAATAGTTCAAGAGAGGTTGTCACCTCCAAAGTGTAACACCCCATTTTTGACCCCATTTGCATTAAAAAAGTATATGATGTTTATATTGTATTTAATCGTGGTGTAGAGCTAAAGGAAAAAGCCCCACCATTGATTTATTGTTTTAGGTTCGACAATTAAAATCGTTGCCGATGGTATTTCGTACTAGCTGGAACATTATAATTTTGGACATCATGTAAATTATGCAATTTAATTAAAAACCCACAACCAGCTATGTCAATGCAACAAAGAATGAGATGGGGGAATGATTTCCTAAGGATAAGGGGGGTGGGGGGGGGGCGTATTTAACCTTGGGCCAATAGGAAAAATACAANCCCAAAAGTGTTGGAAACTACTTTCTTGTCTTATTCAACCCACCACTTAACTCTCCAAGGAGTAGTTGGGTAGTTATTTCCTTAGGGAAAGGGGAGTATGGGCAGCCATCAATTCTGGCAGCGCTGTCAAACGTTGACCCCAGGATTTTCCAAGGGAGATATCTCATCCATTACCCTCATGTGGAGGAAGAGATCCGCATTCCTTCACTCATGGAGGTAGTCGCAGATCACCCTCACGCACTGGCAGACGCATTTTTCCTCATGCATGCAAGTCATTGATTTCCTCACATGGGATTTCCATTCAAGGAGCAATCTATTTTTCCCATTGACGCTTTTGTAGGTTCTGGAGTTTTCCCATGTCTGGGAAGTCGATTGGGCAAAGCTCAATGGATGGGAACTTTGTCTGATGGATTTGTTGTTGTTTATCCTCATTACCTGGTTGAGGCAAACCGTTTTTGTGTTGCACAGCCAGTGGGAGAAGAGACCTGTGATTTCTTGGGTGTTGATTGAATCCATTTTGGCCACGTTAGGGCCAAAATTTCCCTGGGAATCGAATTGTTGTTAGGGGGTTGTTTTCACCCATCTTTGCAATTTGTTTTGTTGCTAAAATTGTTTTCCTCAACCCAGAATTGTGTATCTTGTTGTGTATGAATATGTGCTTTGGTTTGAACTGAATTGGGAGTGGAAATGGGGTATGACCAGCTTGATAAACCTAGTGTGTGAAGGAACCTCACAGACAAATCTAGGGGGTTGGTTTCTTCTTTTCATACCCTGAATAGTTCTGGAAGGGAATGCATAGCCCGAGGGACTGTGTAGCAGAGAAGGGGGTGCTTCCTTGTGTCAGATGTGTAGATGTTATAGAATCCAAGCTAGATCTGGTGCAGGCTTCCATAGCTCTGTGGTTGATCCCACTAGCTTAGTAATCAGCCTTTCCAGCTCCTTTGCAGCTTGATAAACCCAACTATGTTGACTTGGCTAAATTTTGTGGTATCCTTGGCTATGTGTGAGCTTGCCAGTGTTCCTTATTCCTTGTGGGAATCATTCCCAGCTTAGGGGTGGCAGTGCTACTAAGAGATTGATGAGCACACTAGCCTTTGTTTGGGTGGAACGTTGTAGCGACATAACTGGTTGGACGAGCTTCACTTCCAAGATAAGTATTCTTGTGTTTAAATCTCCGCACTTGTATTTGCTTAAGTGAATTATGATGAACAAGTTAAATGCTTGAATGGAATTTATTTATCTTCAGTTGTATGTTAAATACTCACGCATCTGTGTATGTTATTAGCTCAATGCATTTCATTTTATATTACGTTCATGGGGCTAGTTTTCTTGGATTAGATAGCAGCATAGTCGCGTCCTCTCTCTGGTAGAGGGGTGGGGACGTGACAGTGTGGTATCAGAGCTCACGTTGCAGCATAGGCCTCAACGGGCCAAGAAGAGTAGCTGACAGAGGCTAGAATTACCTTTTGTGGTCAGCAGGAAAAGAAGCACACACATGAAAAAATTTCCAAAATTTCCTAAGTGTTGGAAATTTTCATATATCGGTTCAGTTGGTCGAGTTATGCCGATACAGTGTCAGCTAAACTAGCTAAGTTGAGCCGACGAAGGGAAAGAAAGAGAAAAAAATCCCAAAATTTTCTAAGTGTTTTGAGATTTTGCACATCGGCTCAGTTGGCCGAGTTTTCGTCGGCTTGAAATACTAAGTTGAGTCGATGGCATCGGCTTGAAAAGATGAGTTGAGCCGATGAGAAGAAGGAGAAAAGAAACTTTTCAAAAAAATTGTAAGTGGTGAAAATCAGGTGAACTCGGTAAGTTTTTCTGATACATTGGAAAAGTTAGATGAGTTTTCCAATGCATCTCGAATGAGCTTTCCAATGCATCTCAGATGAGTTTCCAATGCCTCTCGGATAATTTTTTTGATACATATCGGATGAGTCTTGCCGATGCCGAGGAAAGAAAGAAATTTTTTGAAAAAATTTTCTAAGTGTCATGAGTTTCCGATGCATCTCGGATGAGTTTCTGTTGCCTCTTGGATAAGTTTTTTGATACATCTTGAATGAGTCTTGACGATGGCGAGGAAAGAAAGAAATATTTTGAAAAAATTGTCTAAGTGTCAAAAATCCCATATCGGAACGAAAAGATGAAGTGTTTCCGATACATGTCAGGTGAACTCAGTAAGTTTTTCTGATACGTCAGAAAAGTTTGATGAGTTTTCCAATCAACAAGAAAAGGGAAAGCTTGCTGATACGTCAGATGAACTCGGTGATTTCTACCGACACGTAGGAAGGAAATGATGAGTTTTTTCGATTGAAAAGAAATTATGAGTTTTGCCGATGCGTCGGAAGGGAAAAGGTGAGTCAAGCCGACATGTTGGAAAACTTCGACGAGTTTTTCGGTTGGGTGGAAAAGCTGAGTTGCTCAAAAACAAAGAATTTTTGCAAGGTTTCAGTGGGATTTACAGGGACCAAAAAGGTGAAAATGGCAGCGATATTATGCACCAAATTGCATGAAAGTAAAAGATTTACAAAAAAAACGAGGGCGCTACCCTCAACCCGCCCTGTAGTGGTGGAAGCCACAAGGGGGCAAGCCCCTTTGACCCCCGTCGTCCCCTTCAGATAGTCATTCTTTGTAAAAAGAAAATTCTATGATTTGACAAAGTTGTCAATATATGATGTTTCCAATGCAGGTAAGTAATGTATGATTCATATGAGTGTTATGCAACTAACAATTGTGTTTATTAACACATTTTGCAGAATCATAGTCGCCTTCAAAGGAAACATTCCAGATAGTACAGTCCAGTAAAGTTGGTTCGGTTGAGCCATGAGAACCTACGATGTGTATGATGATGCATAGAACCCCAATGAGTACGAGGAAGATGCTATGGGGGGGAATTTCCAAGTTGGAAATGCTGAGACAGAGTCTAATGGGAGGATATTACAAGAGACTCCCCCAGATTTTGCAGCCACCATGAGAATCCTAAGGGTGGAGATGCAAAGTTACAGGGCAGATAATGAAATATTAGTTAAGGCTTATGAGGAGCAAAATCAGCTAAATGCAACCATGCTGCAAATTTTAATGGACATCCAAAGGTGGATGAACTCTGGGGACCGGACAGTAAGACCAGAAGGTAGTAAGAGCAGTACCAAAAGAAGGAAGAGATCTCCAAGTGGGCATCTGATTCTGAAGGGTCCACTAGCGGTTCAAGTTCTTCTTCTCACAAGAATGAGAGGAAGAGACGTTACCAGAACCATTCACGTGATAATTTTAAGAAGGAAAGGTCGCCTACCTTCAATGGTGAGATAAAGAATGGTCAAGAAGCGGAATATTGGCTTCTTGGGATGAGAAAAAATTTCCAAGTCTAAGACTACTCTAGAAATATGAAGGCTAGGGTAGCTATATTCAATTTGACTGGAAGAGCATCCATATGGTAGGAGCACTTCAGGAAAGTGAAAAATATTAATGAAAGGCGTATTGTGTGGAAGCAGTTCCAGAAGTATTTCAAGCAGAAGTACCTCTCTGACATGTACTATGATGATAATATTAAAGAGTTCCATGAGCTGAGATTGGGACAACAGACCATGGAGGAATATGCAAACAAGTTCCTGGAACTTTTGAGGTATGACAGGTACATCAAAGATCAAAAAGTGAATATCCACCAATTCCTAAGTGGATTGCCTCATTCTTACAAGGACATAATTGAGTTTTATGAACCTAGAAATCTTGAAGAAGCAATAAGGAAAGATAAGTATTGCTATGAGCAAATAAAAGGAAAACCCGATTATCATAAGACATGGAAGGACAAGAAGAATGAGAAGTCTGACCAAAGGAAGAAAGGTGTCAAACCTTATAACTTCAGGAATCAGCAGAAGCAGCCATCCCAAGTTGAGAAGTAGCTATCTAGAGTGGTGGGAGAAAAGCCAAGAGATCCACAATAGAATAGAGAACCACTCCAATGTTGGAAATGTGGAGGAGCCCACATGCATAGGAATTGTCCACTTGAGAATGAGAATGCAAGGCCAACATACAACATTCAAGAGGTAGAAACAGCGGGTCAAGTAGCAAGGGTTGTCCCAAGGATTTATGCAGCATTGGAGGACCGCCAAGAAAATCACCAATCAACTGTGGTTGAAGTTGCAAGTAAGATTGTTGAGCAATCTATTTCTATTTTGATTGACCCTGGTTCTACTCACAGTTACATTACCCCTAGAATAGTGGAGTTTTGTGCTTTTAAGAAATTAAAGCATAGCAAATCTTGGTTAGTTCAACTAGCCACTGGAACTAAGAGAAAGGTTAGTGAAGTGGTAGAGAAATGTCCATTGTCATGAATGGATTGGTCACGTGTGTTGATCTGAATGTTCTACCACTTGGTTCCTATGATGTTCTCATTGGAATGGATTAGTTAGAATCTCATAGGGTAAAGCTTGATTGTTACAATACTATTTTTGAATGCATGGATGAAGAAGGGAACCCAAGAGTGGTAAGAGGCATTCCAAAGGTGATTTCAGTTAGGCAGATTTCAGCAATGCAGTTGAAGAAGTTATGTGGGAAAGGTTGCAAGTTATATGTAGCTCATATTTTGGAGGCAATAGAGAATGAAAATCCTAGGTTGGAGTACTTTCATGTGTTGCAAGAATTCAGGGATGTGTTTCCTGATGCGATTCTAGGGCTTCCTTTAAAGAGGGACATTGATTTCACAATTGAACTTGTGCCAAGAGCAGCACCAATGTCCAAGACACACTACAGAATGAGTACACTAGAAATGCTAGAACTGAAGATGAAACTGCAAGAGTTGTTGGAGAAGAATTATATCAGGTCGAGTGTGTCTCCTTGGGGAGCACCAGTTCTGTTTGTAGAGAAGAAAGATGATACACTCAGGTTGTGTTGATTACAGACAGCTGAACAAAGTCAATGTGAAGAACAAATATCCTTTTCCTAGGATTAATGATCTCTTTGATCAAATGAGAGGAGCAAAGGTATTTTCCAAGATTGACTTGAGGTCAGGTTACCATCAGGTGAGAATCAAGGATGAATACATTCATAAGACAACTTTCAGAACAAGGTATGGACATTATGAGTTTATAGTGGTACCATTTGGTCTCACAAATGTACCAACTACATTTATGTGCCTTATGAATAGTGTCTTCAGCAGGTATTTGGACAAGTTTTTTCTTGTTTTCCTTAATGACATCCTTATTTATTATAAGAATGAGGAAGAGCATGAAGAGCATCTGAGATTAACATTGCAGCTGCTCAGGGAGCATTAGTTGTATACAAAGTTGAGCAAGTGTGACTTTTATAGAGATAGGATTCATTATTTGGGTCACAT
This sequence comes from Pseudotsuga menziesii, assembly GCA_001517045.1. Lineage (NCBI taxonomy): Eukaryota > Viridiplantae > Streptophyta > Pinopsida > Pinales > Pinaceae > Pseudotsuga > Pseudotsuga menziesii. Next base: position 13,193 of record LPNX010224968.1, read on the forward strand.
TATCTTAGATGAGGGTATATTTGTAGACCCTGAGAAGATTAAGGCCATTATGAATTGGTCTACTCCAAGAAATGTAACAGATGTAAGATCTTTTATGGGACTTGTAGGATACTACAGGAGATTCATTGAGGGATTCTCCAAGGTTGCACATCCTGTCACTTCTTTACAAAAGAAGGGAATAAAGTTTGAATGGACACTGAGGTGTGAATAAAGCTTCCAGTAGTTGAAGAAGCTTCTCACAAGTGCACCAATCTTGAATATTTCTGACCCAGAAAAATATTTTTTGGTGTGTACCGATGCATGCGATCAAGGGCTTGGAGGAGTCCTTATGCAAGAAAACATTCAAAGAAAACATTTCAATATAATAAACAAATTAAAATTGATTTTTTATCTTAATAAAAATAAAATAACAAAAATTATTTAACGGAATAGAAGATAACTTTGTATCTTAATTAATATATTTTAAAATAATCACATGCCATGTCGTTTTATTTTACCCATAACTATGATATATATAATCTCAGATCTTGATCTTCATCGGAGACTAAAAAGTAGGAGTAAATGAGAACAAACTGAAAACATACAAAAACTTGTAAAATGAATCATAGTTAAGACAAATTGGGAGATTTACTCTAGGTTTGCATTGGCTACATAATTGAAGAGGATTTTTTTTCTTGGTAACTATTTTCCATTCTTTTGCTTTACTTAAATATCGGGGGTGAGTTTGAGATGCACTCCTTCCTTTCAACAAGGCTAACTTAACTTTCTGATTTTCCAAGTTATGATGTTGAAGGGTTCTTATTTCTCCAATGAGTGGTTCTTTCATAGCAATAATTGTTTTCGTCAGTAAACATAATTTATAGAGAGCGATCTTGATGTTCAGAGGGGGAAAATGATAGATATTGTGCCTATTACTTTACAAATTCTTTAACTACATGGGTTTAACTCTTTTATTCTTAGACTAATGATGAATCTACTTTAAGCTAACAAATCAAGGAGTTCTTCAGCTTTAAAACCTCTTTGCACCCTCCCACCATGTGGATATGTGATGAGATTTTTTGGTGGGATTTGTGATGGGATTTTTAAAACCTTTACTCCTAGGAACTTTTGAGCAAGTGGTTGCGGACTTCCCTATTTCAAAACATACTCCCCATCTAGAGGTGACATGTTCATAGTCTAGATTTTGAGTTCAAGAAACTTTAGCTCCAACTAGATTTATTTCTACTAGAAATTCCTTATTAAAGCCCATTACCACCCAAATCCTCACGAAGGTAGTATAAGATTGATTTAAAGTTACTACAAAAAACTACAACCAAGAGCATTCCCAATAGGTTGAAGGGAGGAGTTGCTAGGGGAAAATTTGGAATGCTTACTCAAACAGGAGTGCAGGCAAGTTGTCCCAAAACCAAGGCCTAGATCTAAAAATTAAATCAGTCTTCTTCAATATCAAATTCTACTATAAAAGAACCTTTACTATAAATAAATAAATAAAAAACCTTTTGCATAAGAACTTATAAAGGCCTCTTCCTTCATCGGGTGCATCAACAATCTGATAACCCATTCTCCAAATCAATGATCTGAAAACACAAGCCATTGAACTTACACACCAACACATGTAAGCAATAAAATAGAGCTTACACTTTTGCATCAAGTTCCAAATAATAGAGAGAAGGGGCCTCTTGAACCCATACCCACATAACATTGAAGGAAGGGTCAATGCTTCCATTTTTCACCATATAACGAAATGAAACCTATTGTAGGCCCTTCGAAACATACAAATTAGGAGGTGACGTGTGAGGGGATACCTAAATGGAGAAGAAAGCATTGAATTATCACCAAAGGAAAGGAAGGGTTTTAAAATGATCTCGGGGAGCTATAGAATAGAGCGTAGAGGGTGGCACTATGGAGAGAGAGCGCTAGCGACAGGGTCGAAACCCTAGCCACCGTAATGAGCTCACGAATCACCAAAACCCATTGTCTCGTTAACCCTTACACAAAGCAAATAAGTTTTACAATCATAAAATAATAAATTAACTACATAATTTATTAAAAATGTTAAATAAAATATTATGTTTTATAAAAATGTTAAATAAACATTATATTTTCAATTAAATTTATGTCTAAGAAAAACAAAACCATAAATCCGTAATTATTACCTTGCTAAATAATTATTACGTAGCAATTTTTAGTTTTAACTTCATTTTAACACTTTTGTTTTTAACTTTCCTTACAATGGTCTAATGTGTTATACACTCCATTATCTTAATGAACAAAGCACCTAGCAATTTTTGTTTTTAACTTCATTTTAACATTTTTGTTTTTAACTTTTTATAATGGTTTACTGTGCTACACACTTTATTGTAAGTTATTCTCAGTTTCAGTCATCGGTTTAAATGTCAAAAATTATCTCAATTTAATGCTCAACCCATAAATGCATAAGGATGAAAATTACATAAAATTCTAGATTGAAATAAACACTGCTGTAACTCAACTTTAATGACAAAAAAAAATGCACACCATGAAATTTTCAAACACAATAATTTTTGGCAACTTGCCCAGGAAAAACCCACAAGGGGAAAACCTATTAGGAGAGAGAGAGTATTTTTATTATTAGGAAATTTACAGCAAAACTCAAAAAATTTCAGACCAACTTATCTCAACTCGGAAGAGAAAATTTCTGTCTCGTTTTTCGTGCCAAATAGGAAAAATCAATCTCATATTTTTTTTCTTTTTTGCCTCGATTTTGGTGCCATTGTACAGACTGACTCTATAGACCTCGAAATCTGTGTCTAAAAAAATCTCAAAAATCATGCCCAGAAATCTACCTCGAAAATCGTGCTTGTTGTACTAAAAACCGTACCATATGGACTACATGGACCAACAATAAATGATGTTGTCCTCTCCTCGATTTGTGTTCCCTCTCTGCTGCTATCCTTTCCCTCGATTTGTGTGCTGCAAATTTTTTCTCTTTCTTAGAAAAATGTAAACTTTCTCTCTCAACTCTCTCCTTCACTTCAATCTGCAAAAGTGACTGAAATGGCCTTTCCTTGCCTTTTTGGTGAGAACCCTAAGGTTCATCTAATCCAACTGTGGAGATTAGATTAGATTGGTGGATGAGATTAAATGCTCTATTTAAATCTCATAAATATAAAATTCACTCACCCACTTAAATTTATCAAAAAGTGACTTTATTCTCTAAAGTTGTATTAAATGATCATCTCAAGTCATTTAATGCAAGGGTCACTTTATTTTCCCCTTTTAAGTGACTAAGGCAAAAGTCACCTAGGGGAACACTTTCCTAGGTACAAAAATCAACATTCCCTCTTACTGAGGAAGGTGTTCTGCACCGCTCCCAAATTGTCTCTGAAGAAAACAAACTTGCCCCTCCCCAAAGATTTTGTCAGAATATCTACATCCTGATAATCAATGGAAATGTATTGTAAAGTCACTGCTCCTCTCTGAACATAATCTCGGATGAAATGATACATGATCTCAATATGCTTTGACCGGTCATGAAATATTGGATTCTCAGAGAACTGTATGCAATTCTAATTGTCACAATAGATCACCATAGGCCTCAGCTCCTGACCAAATAAATTCACCAGCAACTTGCGAAGCCACAATGCCTTGCAACTGGCCTAACTGGCTGCCATATACTTGGCCTCTGTAGAACTCAAATCAACAAAATTTTGCTTCTGATTGAACCATGACATTGCTGTTGAGCCCAAACTAAAACAACATCTGAAAGTGCTCTTTCAATCTGCCACACTGCCTTCCCAATCTAAATCTGTGAAGCCAATCAACCTGATCCCATCCAACCTCTTGTAGTCAAGACCATACTCCACTGTCCCTGCAAGCTAACGCAACACTTGTTTTGTGACTACCCAGTGCACTCTCCTAGGCTCAACCATGAACTAACTGAGAGTGTTCACCGCAAAACACAAATCTGGCCGAGAGTTGACCAGATACACCAAAGAACCAATGAGCTAATGGTATAATGTAGGACCCACCAACTCTCCCTCAGAAGCATGAAGCTTCTTCTAGTTGGTGACCATCAATGTCAACATCGACCTGCAATCCTCTATCCTAAATCTCCTCAAAATATCAATAGCATATTTTCCATGTCCCAGGAAAATATGTCTAGGCTCCTGACAAACCTCCAATCCCAGAAAATAGTGCATCAACCCAATAACAGTCATATCATACTCTAAAGCAAGATCTTTCTTGTAAGCTGCAATGGGTCTCTCTCCTCTTGTGATAAATAAGTTATCAACATATAATAGAAGAATAAGCAGATCATCTCCAACCATGATGAAATAGAGATTCGTATCTACTTCACTCTTCTAAAACCCCATCCACTGCAAGTAAGAATCGATCCTGGAGTACCAAGCTCTAGGAGCTTGCTTTAGCCCATACAAGGCTTTCTTTAGCCTGCAAACATGAGACTCTCTCTCATGAATCTCCAAGCCCTGAGGCTGCTCAACATAAATCTCCTCTTAAATGATTCCATTGAGAAATGTGGTATTCACATCCATCTGATGGATCTTCCAACCCATTTTTTGCCGCAATGGAAATCAATGCCCTGATCGAAGTATACCGAGCAATTGGTGCAAAGGTCTCATCATAATCCACTCCCTCAATCTGCGAAGAACTCCACACTACAAACCTAGCCCTGAACGTCTCCACACTACCATCTGCAGCATGCTTTAACTTGTAAAGAAACCGAGAAGTCACCACTGACTTCTCCTCAGGTCTCGGAACTATCTCCCATACATCGTTCTTCATGATGGAATGGTGCTCATCCATCATGGCATCTCTCCAAAGATGATGCTGGGAGGCCTCCTCAAAATTAGAAGGCTCTGAATCACGTAAACTAGCCACTAATTCCATGCCCAATCTGTCTAGCATCAGAATAGCCCTCACTGGCTCCTTGGGTGTCCCAAACTCCTGAGCTTCCTCTAAGGTCTCCTGAAGCCACTTAGGCTTCTTCTTCCCTGAAGGTTTCTCCCACATTAGTCTGTTGTAATGTCCCCGACCCTCCGACTGGCGAAGAGGATGCTACCATAGCGTTAACCATCCGGGCTTAAGAGCCCCATGAACATGTACATTCATAAAATGTTGAAACAAAATGCATTGAAGTAGAACATACACAGATACAATTATTTATCATACACAGCAGAATTAACATACATTCATACAAGCACTCGACATGTTCACCATATTCATTAACAGTAAAATGATTGCAGGAGTAAAATAGACAAGATTACTTATCTTATGAAGAACTCGTTCCGCAACCAGCTACATCGTTGTAATGTTCCACCCAACCATAGGCCAGCGTGCTCCTTAATCTCTCAGCAATGCTGCCACCCCCGAGTTGGGCATGATTCTCCAAGGAATAAGGAACAAGTAGGCTTACACATAGCCAAGGATACGCAAAACATAGCCAAGCCAACACATTTGGGTTTAACAGGCCATCCAGGAGCTGGGAAAGGCTAAATGCTAAGCTGGTGGGCTCATTACAGAGCTAGGAACACCTAAACTAGAACTAGCCTGACTTCTAAGACACCCACACACACCCAACACAAGGAATCAGTCCCTTCTCTGCTACATAGTCCCTCAAGCCCTGACTTCCCTTCCAGTGCTATTCAGGGGTTGTGGAGAAGAAAGCCAGCCCTCTAGCTTTGTCTGTGTGGTTTCCAAACACACCAGGTTTATCAAGCAAACCAAGCCCCCATCCCTGCTCCCAACACAGTCTGAAGACCAACCATTGCACACATGCAATCAATCAGTAGTTACAGCTTAAACAAGGAAAACGACTCCTGAGTCCTTCTTATCCCTATCATGTCCAAAACGACTCCCCAACGAATTACAACAGTCCCCAAAACGTATCAGTAAACACAGCTCACGACATGGGGAAAACAATAGTCCGTCCTGGGAAACGAAGCCACCGGGAAGACTTACAGAGTCCAAAAATGGAAGAGAGAAGCTAGGTTCTCCGCTGAGTAGGGGAAAACATATGCACGAGCCACAAATCGGTAAGAAAAACTTACACATAGTCCCTGAGCGTAAAAATGGCTCTCCACAAGAAAAATTGTGGGTGATAGTGACCGAACGGCCCCAGCTTGCTGCGTGAGTAACAACAACACAGAACCCAGTGCGTGAGGGAAGATTTACACCAAATCCCAAATACGGATCGAAGCACACCAGATTCCTCTGTGTGAGAAATGTGAATAATAGTGGAGACGACTCCTCTCTCCTGGCTACATGAGACCAAAATAGGAAAGAAGCCTGTGCGTGAGAAAAAAATGAACAGACAACATCCCTGCGTGAGGATGAACAGACTAGGGGAAAGAATGCATAGTGGAGTGAGTGGAATGAGGGGCGTAGTCATTCTCCTTCCCATCATGAGGTTCAATTCACTGGTGGAGTGTGTGCATGGGCAAGGATTGACAGTCCTGCCACACTCCACTCCCAGCCATAACTGCCCCAACTAACAGCAGCAGTTTTTTTTAATGGTGGTAGTTGGATAAAACAAGGAAAGATGGAAAAAATCAAAACATGGTGGTGACACATGGATTTCCTCTCATGGCTCAAGGTTTGACATCCCCCCCCCCTTATCCTTGTGAAAATCATGCCCCTTCTCAATTTAGTTTCCGCAAATGTAGCTGGTTGGGGTTCATTTAATTAAAGATGCATATTTACATGATGACAAAACTCAATAGGTATGCCACATGCCCCGATATACCATCGGTGACAATTTCAATCCGAAACATAGCATAACCAATCGATGGTGGGGCCTTGGCCTTTAGCTCCGCACCATGATTATTTACAATATATACATCATATACATCTAATGCAATGGGGTCAAAATCGAGGTGTTACATCTATCCTTGTTTGATGAACTACCAGAGGTAGAAGCCCCAATAACCTGTGAACCAGCAGCTGGTGAACCCTGTGATCCTGATCCTCTATACAGTGAACTTGTAATCTGAGACCCAAAACCTGTCCCAAAAGACCCTGTTGGATGAACCACTAAAACTAGTGAACCTGTGCCCATACTGTGTGGTCCAGTAACTCCAAAAACCTGTGAACCTGTCTGTTGTACTGACAATACTTGTAAAACAACATGAGGTGCAAGAACCTACTTCTCTCCGTGCTCCAACTCTCTAGACTTCTTGATGGCCTGCTCCTCCTCAAACTTCACATCCCTTATCACAACAACTTTCCTCTGAGAAGGAAGGTAAATACGGAAGGCCTTCGAAGTCTCATCATAACCCACAAAGATTCCCTTCTCTGCGGTGGGCTCCGACTTTGTCCTCTTCTCAGAAGGGACATGGAAGTAAGTCAAACTACCAAATATGCAAAAATGGATGACCTCATGCTTCTTACCTATGAAACACTCCTCTGGTGTCATGTTCCCCACAACACAATGGGGGCTCATGTTCTGAAGATATATAGTTGTGTTGCATGCCTCATCCCAAAGGAAAAAAGGAAGTGACTGGTCATGTAACATAGCTCTAGTTGCTCCAACAATAGACATGTTCTTTTTTTTCACCACTCCATTCTGCTCTGGAGTGTATGGAACCATCAACTGCCTCCTGATACCCTCCTATCTACAATATCCATCAAACTCCTTAGAGGTATACTCACCCTCGTTATCCGATCTGAGAACTCGTATCTTCATCCCTTTCTGGTTCTCCACAAGAGCTTTGAACTCTTGGAACCTCTGCAAGACCTCCTCAAATTTCTTGCTCTTCGGGAAGTAGATCCAGGTCTTCCTTGAATGATCATCGATGAATGTCACAAAGTACTCATATCCTCTTAAGGAAACAGATGACATCAGTCCACACAAATCTGAATGTGTCAAGTCTAGAATCCCTGCTGACCTGCTATCACTGCTAGGAAAAGCAGTCTTGGTGTGCTTTCCCAAAGCACACCCCTTGCAAACATCACTATGCTCTGAGCTGAACTCTGGTAAACCTATAACCATATGTCTCAATAACCCCAAATCTAGATGATGCAAGTGATCCATCCTCCTATGCCAAAGCTCACTGCTGTTGCTATGTGCCAAGGCATGCCGAGGCTGAAATAAAAGCCTGTACAGTTTCCCATATCTAACTCCAATGGAAAATGAAGCAGATGGTCCTGCATTCGTGGGTAACAAGCACACATGTCCATCTAGGAAGGACACCCCAAGACCCCGATCCTCAATCATGGAAATTGAAACCAGGTTCTTCTTCATCCCAAGTACATACAGTACATCTCTCAAAACCATGGGACTCATAGAATCCCTCTGAAAGGTAATGGTCCCACGCCCAACTGCTCTAGTTGTTTAATCATCTTCCAACACCACCTCCACGTCAGTCTCTGTTTGTGAAAGCTTAGAGAACATCTCTCAAGCACCTATCATGTGGTTCGAAGATCCGCTATCAATATACCAAGTGCTAGAAGTAGATGCATTGTAGGAATGGTCTATCAACAAGGAAAACTCGCTCTCTCTATCAACATTTGCACCGGTGATAATAGATGCTCTCTCTCTATCAATATGTCCAGTGCACAAAGAAAACTCTCTCTAAAATCTCACTACAAAATCATCAACCTTTGTTGAAGCTGTTGTCTGCTGGTGCTTATTCTTCTTCTTTTTCAGACACTGCCCAACATAGTGTTCCATCTTCTAACAAGCAAAGCAGTTTACAGTGCTCAGATCCTTCTTCTACCCATCCTGTTTCTTGGCCCCACCCTTCTTGTTGTTCTTATTCCCTTTTGTTGTCAAGGCCACATCCTCATCATCCTCCCTACTAGTAGAAGCACTGCCCTACACAAGACCCCTCTGAGTCTCCTCCTGGACAAAATCATCACATACCCTGTCCCATGTAGGTAAGGTCTCCCTAGCTACCAAATCCTCCACAAACACATCCCAAGGATTTGACACCCCATTCATGGCTATCCACACTAGCTCTGCATTAGGAACAACCTCCCCAGCTGCTGCAAGCTCATCTCTCACCTGATAGATCCTAGTAAGGTAAGACAACATAACCTCTCCTTTGACCATCCTGATACTCTTCAACTTATCCCTCAAAACCATCTTCTTATTCTCCTTTGAACTCTGAAACAAGTCGGTCAAAGAACTCCAATTTCATGAGCACTATCCTTCCCTGAAATGTGGGGAATCACATGGTCTTTAACAGCATCAAGAATAATCCTCCTGGCCTTAATATCTTTCTTGTTGAAGGCAGCCAATGCTACAACATTAGTGGAAGCAGGAATAGCAATGGGATTAGTTGCAGTATTTCTGACTACCTCCTCCCACAACTCATTTTCCTCCAACAAGAAAAATCCTAGCTTTCCAAGGAATAAAATTACCTGCCCCATCAAGCCTATCCTCCATTCTAAGTCTAGTAGAAGTCATATTTCTCAAATAACAAGTTTCAACAAAATGCTATTACTGTCAAAAGAAAATATCTGAAATCTGGAAATTACTTTTCTATCTACAAAAATGAATTTTCTGCCCCACTTAGCTCTGATACCATGTAAGTTTTTATCAGTTTTAGCCACCGGTTTAAATGTCAAAAATTATCTCATTTTAATTCCCAACCCAAAAATACCTAAGGCTGGAAATTACATAAAATTTCACACTAAAATAAACACTATTGTAACTCAACTTTAATGACAGAAAAAATAAATAAATAAATAAATGCACACCATGAAATTTTCAGACACGGTAATTTTTGGCAACTTGCCCAGGAAAAACCCACAAGGGGAAAACCCGTTACGAGAGAGAGTATTTTTATTATCAGGAAATTTACAGCAAAAATCAGAAATTTTTAAACCAACTTATCTCAATCCGGAAGAGAAAATTTCTGCCTTGTTTTTCGTGCCAAATAGGAAAAATCAAACTCAGATTTTTTTATGTTTTCTACCTTGATTGATGTTATGATGTATGGACTGTACGGATGGTACTGTGCAGACTGACTATACAGACCTCGAAATCCATGTAAAAAAACACTCGAAAATCGTGCCCAAAAATCCTCCTAAAAAATCGTGCCTGTTGTATTGAAAACCGTACCGTTCAAACTGTACGAACCAGAAATAAATGCTTTTGTCCTCTCCTCGATTTTCATGCCCTTTCTGCTGCTGTCCTGTCCCTTGATTTGTGTGCTGCAATTTTTTTTTCTCTTTCTCAGAAAAATGGAAACTTTCTCTCTCAGCTCTCTCCTTCACTTCAATTTGCAAAAATGCCCGGAATGGCCTTTCCTTGCCTTTTTGGTGAGAACCCTAGGGTTCATCTAATCCAACCACAGAGATTAGATTAGATCAGTGGATGAGATTAAATGCTCATATTTAAATCTCATAAATATAAAATTCACTCACCCATTTAAGTTTATCAAAAAGTGACTTTATTCTCTAAAGTCATATTAAATGCTAATCTCAAGTCATTTAATGCAGGGGTCACTTTATTTTCTCCTTTTAAGTGACTAAAGCTAAAGTCACCTAGGGAAACACTTTCCTAGGTACAAAATCAACATTCATTATCTTAATGAACAAAGGATTGAAGAAAAGAGACAATCCAACAATCCAAACCTAGTTTAGTAACTTGCAACTTATTATATGATAGATTATTTTGAATGAAACAATTATAACAACATCAAATAGATATTTAGTAAAATGTGAAAGTGCATATTCATAGAATAACAAACTTTTTAATTTATATAAATTAGCATGCTCTAAATGAGATAAACTCAAACGTTATTTATAATGTATACAAATAGATGAAATCTATAAATCATCTTCCACAGTGAAAATAGAATGATATCTATCATGATCTAATATTTGGTAATTTTGAAGAATGTGAAAGAAAGTTTCAATCTTTATTGTTATCGTTGACTCACCTTATTGAACACTTGTCAAAACCATTCTTCATTTATTTAAAGTTTTAGTTATGAAAAATATAGAGATTCAATCCTTAATTTCTGAATTTGTTTGAGATTGATGTATAGTCCCAAATCTCACCTTCTTAAAATTACAAAAAAAAATAGAGTTTTGAAATTATACTAGTTTGAAAATGGGAATTGGGGATAGATGGATCAAAAATCTAGTATATACTTATATAAATAATTATTATATACAGACAATCTATTATAAATTAAAAAGTGTGTTATTCTATGAATATGCACTTTCACATTTTAGATTATCTTTATATAATAATTATTTAGATTATCTATATATAAACATATACTAGATTTTTTATCCATCTATCCCCAATTCCCTAATTTCAAAAGTCTATTTTTTGTAATTTTAAGAAAGAGAGATTTGGGACTATACATCTATCCCAAACAAATTTAGAAATTAAGTACCGAATCTCTATATTTTTCATAACTAAAACTTCAAATAGATGAGGGATGGTTTTGACAAGTGTTCAATAGTGTTTAATAGAGTAAGTCAACGATAACAATAAAGATTGAAACTTACTTTCACATTTTTCAAAATTACCAAATCTTAGATCGTGATAGATATGAATCTATTTTCACAATGGAAGATGATTTATAGATTTCATTTATTTGTATACATGATAAATAGCATTCAAGTCTACCTCATTTAGAGCATGAGGTGCAGAAAGAGAGAGAAACATTAACATATCCAATGTTTCTAATGAAGTCTTGCTCTATCATCATTTTTTATCCAACTTAAGTTTGAGAAGCCTCATCGAACATGAGGTGCAGAAAGAGAGAGAAACATTAACATATCCAATGTTTCTAATGAAGTCTTGCTCTATCATCATTTTTTATCCAACTGAAGTTTGAGAAGCCTCATCGAACATGCAAATCCCTCAAACTTTCAATGTTCACCTCCACAAAGATCCTATGCTCCAAACATATTATTTTTTGGGTATGATCTATAAATATTACAAATAAATTCATCCATTTCGTTGAAACATTTAAGACTATCCACAATAGGTTATTTTCGAACATTAAATATCTCACATGAACAGGTTAACCATATTCTTGTTTGAGAATCTCTATCATCCTTATCCTTGTAATAATCAGAAGGACTAGAAATCTTATCAACATTAAATATATATATATAAATCTATGAACCTTGCACTTAGAGAGTCAAACACCTCCATTACAAAAAAAAATCTCAACATAATGCAATCATCTAATGTCCCCAATATTTGTGACTTTCGAAAACTTGTAAACCTCAATCCATGTACTTGTACCATGCTTAGGTAATTTACAAACTCAAGAGTTCCTTGTTGTGTTTTACTTAAAAAATATGATATGTGCATTGCACCTACCCAAATATGCCAGGCTCTTAGAAATTGCTTAAGAAGCAAGATAATAGTAATATCCAAAGTAGTTCCAATAGATGTAATGTCAATGTGATCCTCTTGGAAATTTTGGTTCAACTTATTTAACTCAATAACAACATCTGCAAGTAAATGGATGTGAAATTGCACTTTAAATATTGTAGCCAACTCCCACATGTTTTTTTCTCCCCTAAGTCCTTTTCTCTTGACAAAATGAGCATAATATTAACAAATTTTTCCATGACTTTTCCTCTAGAGCCACATAAAGTGGCGAATTACTAACACTTCTAACCTTGTGATTTGAAATGAGTCCATGAGATATTTCAATTATCCATCTCTTTTAGCAGATTCCCAAGCCATGAATAGTAAGTTTACAACCCTGGAAAATAAGAGGAAGCATCAGTTGCTACTAATGATTCTCAATGAGTTATGGAATGGATATCTAATGAATAAGGATAGTGTCTACAAAACTTTTTAGATAAACCTGAAAGAATACCTCTGATGGGTGAATCACCATCAAATCCAATCCAACTAAATTCACCAAGGATAGATCAATTTCTACTAAAACAGACGTCACAACATCATACATAGGTTGTGATGTTTCATCTCTAATTTGAAGCAAGTGCATGAATTCTGTAACACAATGACCTCTTCCTTAATTTGTTAAATATGTAATATAAATGATCTAGTGTTTCTCCATAGTTCAATTAATACTTTCATCAACTGAATTTGAGTAAAATGGGCTATTGGAAATCTCCTCGTTTAACTTTTTCCATTATACCTCCTTACCTACTTGTAGAAACTCATTTCCAAATGTTGTATTTGTATATGTAACGGGTATTCATTTGTTATAGGAATGTGAGGAGTGTTGTTATACCTATTCAAGTCACAAATTGACTTATATACTTCTAAAGGTAAATAATATATTTCAACAAAGTTCATGTGTGCAATCACTGATATAATTCTCTCCTCCTCGACATCTACCAGTAGCTCTACGTGTTTAGTAATTGGAATAATACTAATATGAAATAAAAACAAACAATTCATATTGAATTGATACAACTAACACAAGAAAATGTTACAATTGCATATTGCAGTTTCATGTATTTTAATATCTCAGTACTAATGAATGCTACCAATAACTAAAACTCATACAAAACGAAAGAACCTTTAGAGTTTAACATGACATAGAATGTATTCCATATAAAAAAAATAAAGAATACCTTATATGAATATCAAATAAAATTCATAAATAGCCCTTCTATTGTTTTACCCGAGTGTCATTCTATGGCCATGCAGTAGAGTTGTACTCAGGTAAAAATGCAAAAATAGTAATTGATGAAATCATTAAAAAATTATCAATATTAAGAGTTTTTTCTCTCTAGGGACAAAAAAATAGAAGGGCTATGTTGGGGGGCTCTCTATCCTACAAGAAAATTATCATTAATCAATTTGAATTTTAGCTATGCCAATAATTTTCATTCAACCTGATTAATAAGGATCTCGTGAATTGTTTATAAAATGGGTTTTTTTGAAACCTACTTGAATGGTTTTAGATGGATATAGACATGAATTTGTGTTGGTTGATTATTATACTTGGTTAACATAGTTCTCATGTTTATATGTGGTATGGAAAGTCATGTTGTTTGTTGCTAGAGGCGTTACTTGAAATCAATGTAAAATGCATTTTTATAAAATCTAGAAGTGGAGAAATGACCAAACCCTTAGGAACCTAAACTGAATAAACTATGTACAAGGGTATATTAAATTATTTTTATTTTTAATTATCTATAGGATACCATAATCCAATGAACCAATTTTTTCTTAGCATTAAATCTATTGAAATTGTAAATTTGGATTACTAAATAACTTCAACAACCTCCAAAAAATCTAAGTACCCTATTCATAGTTGTGTTGTGGCCACAACATCCTCCCTACTTTTTTATTTTGAGAAATGGAAAAGCAATCCCCCCTTGAGCTCAATTTTTGGCATCATGAGTGCAATTGGAATTGATATGTGAATAATGACTAAGCCAAATGAATTTTGACTATTGGAATGTTTGTTGATACCTTCACAATGATCTTTATTAATAATAATCATCATCCTTGAATGCGTAGCCCGAATTTAGTTGTCTTACCCTCTATTGACGACTTGCTCCAATGCAATCGGTTGGAGGCTCAATTTTATAATATTATATGGTGCTCCTGAACCTATTGTGCATAATCCATACCCATTGTCACCCAATCTTTGCTTGCAACCATGTCCGCCAAATTGAACGGAAATAGTTGATCTGAGATAAGCCACTCTATGTTGTGATCTATTGATTTCCCTATGGGATTAATCACATCATTATAATTTTTTTTATTATTGATCGCCACTGCCTTGCATGAGTAAATTAAAGTGCACTATAGCTTCATTTGAGTTGTGACAAGAAATCCCTATGAACCATAGGCTTTATCCTCGTACCTCAGTTGTAAGTGGTTTTTTCTTAGATTAAGACTTGCTCTCAACTCGAACTATCTTTATACGATGTTTATTGCTCACAGATGGACTTAGAGCCATTTCTGAGAGGAACTCAATCCTTCAATTGTTGTCAAGCGTGAGGTGCGCCAAGTGATCAAATGGCCTAGTTTGAGGGATAAACCTTTTAATCGATGATATATGGTGTCCATCCCTGCTAACTGATTGGAATCATATTTAACATTGATAGTGGGGAAGCTAATGAAATTAATTTTGGGCAAGCCATTTGCATGCATCAGGCCCCGACTTTCATGAAAAAATGTTTCTACCTGTAAAGTTTGGGGTTCTATGAAAATGGAAATTTTGTCATTGAACTCGACTATCTTGGATGAGCTTTTCATTATGAATCCAACACAACTCACAGAACTCCAATATGAGTCATGAAATTGCTGAAACACCGCCTATAGTTCATCTATAATCCAAGCGTTAGTCCAGGCCACTTAGTCAGATAACCACTTCGAGGAAATTTTCCATGTCGTGATATGTTGGGCCTTTGATATTTGCATGAATCTTTGTTATCTGTTAGAAGGCCTTGTGACAAATAAGCAACGCTTGCAACACAGTTTAAATCACTAAGAAAAGAAAACTCCAGTCACCAAGGTGGGATTTTACATTGTGTTGGCATGCCTTGAGCCTAGGTAACACCTATATGTTGCGATCCCAAGGCAATAAACATCCGTACATCAATTAGAAGATTCAAGAATTTATCTCTAAGTAGCAAAATTTTTAAATATCTTTATTTTGAAAAAATAAATGTAAAAGTAAACAAATAATAATAAAAATAAATAAAATATTAAAAAAAGTTTGTGAAATGAAAAGAAACTATTTTTTCTTTTTTTTTAATCAGTAACCCTAAGCTATAAGGCATCCAAAATGCCCCCATAGCACATCAAATTCGCTATTGAATCGTTGAGCCTATTTTTTTTTAAAGAATTCAATCTAATAGATTAGAAATTGCGCCTCAATATTTTTAGTCTTGCTTGGCATTCCCTCTCTTAATAAAATAGTGGGTTAGGTGTGTTTATCTATATCCTTTATGAAAATAGAAATAAAGGACGGGGATAGTAAGGGGAGTAATATAATACATCGAATGCGCCTCACCACGAGGGGAGATCCTGCATTGTATGAATTGGATATATATAATGGAAGAGATTCAATATGCTAGATACATGGAGGGTAAACATAATTGTAAAACAAAACTTGTCTTTGTATTAAATCTACTACATATTTATACATTAGTTGAAGAGAGCTCAACTATTGATTTAGTTTAGAGATTAAGGGCTTTCCTTGTTTTTTCTAGAAAATTTATTTATTACATCCTATTTTCCAACTACCTTTCAACTTTCTATGTTGAAAAATTGTTCATCACATGTTTCTACAGATGTCTTGGCTTCTATATTTCTAAACAATTCCATAAGATAAAGTATTAGCTCCAATACCTCCTTTTAATGTTTATCTTACAAATCACAATACCTAAATCTGAAATTACAACACTTATTTGATGTAGTCTTTCTTACCACTTGATCCACTCTGGAATCTCCATAGACTCAACTCTTTCTCAACCACAAATTCAAGCTTATCACTTTGATTCATTTAAGTTACAATTGCTTCTGATCATCATTTACGTACTTGCAATGACTAACAATTTTGACATACTTTACTCTATCAACGTATCAGGGGATACCAGCTTAATTGTCAAAAAAAACATCTTGTGACTGACGTTCTTGGGTTCACAAGACTATGAAGCGAATATTTATTCACTTCACACAATCAATATTACCAGAACACCTGGAATATTCGATAAAACATTAATAGGACAAAATATATATTGATAATTGGATAGATAAAAAGATGTTTTACAAGAGTTAGTGTCAGGTATTTTATACCCTAAGTGGTAAGGGGGGTGACTTTTCAAGTCAGCTCTTGAGTAATTAATTAATTACCCTAATTAGCCTACTTAGTATTTAAATGTTAATATTTATAACATTTATATTTGTTGCATTTTCTTCCCTTAAGGAAAGCTTTGTTCGCAAAGCTTGTATCGACAACAATGTCTGAATTCCCTTGAATTTTCGTCTCTGGATCCATTCATTTTTGTAATTGCGACACTTGATGAAATGAGATGATACGAATTACAAATTCCCAAGGAAAATTGTCACATTGTATCTGTTGTGGTCCATCTCAGGTCTAATTTTATCGGAGCTCTGAGATCATTTGTGGAACGAGTCATTTTAATTGTTGCTTAGCATGTTGGTCTTTTTGCCTATCAACATCATTCTTCTGTGAGTGCTTTTTTTGATCATGTCTTTGGTCAAAATGATGACTATAATTAGGATGTCTATAAGGTGTATGTGTTTTTTGTTTTTCTTTCTTTTGGACTGCAACGAGGACTATCTTCACTTCCTTGATTTGATTTTTGGATGCATTTTCCTGGATTTGTGCTTCTTGGTTCTCCAGTAGATTGTTATGAGTCTGAATCTTTTCAATTCTTTCATCTTATGACTTTTTTCAATTTCTAATTTCTTGATTTGATTCTCTAGTTCCTAATTACGATTATTTAGACAGTGGTTTTCTTCTTGCTTTTCCAGTATTCTTCCTTCGAGGTCTTCACTAGAGTGTTCCTTCTTGCTACTATTTTTCAATTTTTCTATCTTTGTAATCAGTTTTTTGTTATGATTTCCTAGTCGAGAAATCTCTTCGGTATTGCTTAATAACACCTTGTTGACTTTTTTTAGTTCTAACTTATGTGTCTTCTTACTGTCGTCATAATGTTGCTGGAGTTTTTCTTTTTGCTGTTGATGATGACGTAACTCTATTTCTTGATTTTCTAGATTCATCCGAACTTGCACCAATTCAACATCTTTTTCCATGATGATCTTGTTTAGATGATTTATTTCTTCTTCAAAATCATTATTGCTTCCATATGGTGATTTGTTGTCATTTTTTTACTTTCTAATCTAGTCTTCTAGGTTTTGATTATGAATTTTTAAACATGATATTTCTTTATCTCGATCAGATAACATTTTCTTGTTATCTCTTATGGTTTGTTATAGCTGTCGATTTTGATTCCATAAGCGGTGATTCTCATTGTCTCTCCACTCTTTCAACCACTTCTACGTCTCAACCTCAGCTTGTATACTTTTATTTACCACCTTATATTTCTCTAACTCATTCAATGTTGTTTGTAGTTGTGAATTTATTTCCAAATATGTAGGTGCCATTATTCACTTTTGTCTTCTTTTCTCCTAGAGGAGTAGATACAAAATTTGTAATAATTCTCAATATGTCTCTTTTAATATCTTCTTTGATTCTTTTTCTTTCTTGTATAAAGTAATAATTGTAAATAACACAATTATTATTATTTTTTTTTACAGAAACGGTTATGGGACTTTTGTATTACTCCTTCTGGCGAACCAGAATCCAAGGTTACAGAAATATGGAGGGATGATGACCTCTAACAGTTCTGTCAGCCTCCTTAAGAATTTCTTGGGATAAAGATCCCTTTTACTTCGACTACTATTCTTCGATGATTTCAACCAATGCTTAACAGGATAGACTCTCACAAATTGTGAGCAAAGAAATATGCAGAAAAACATTAGAGATTTCGTAAAATGAACGAATCCATCTGTTTTTGGGAGCCCCCGGCAATGTTGGAGGCTGCTTCGAGATTCCTTCATTCTTTGTTGGACCTTCACCCTCTGGTACGAGGAGGAGAGGGGGTTGTAGTTGAAGTTCTCACTGACCTGGAATCACTAGAAGACCGCGAAGAGGAGCAAGCCCTCCTTACTGCAGAAGACTCTGAGGGAGAGGTTGCCACTTTGGATAGTCCATCGGTTTCCCTATCTGGAGGAGGGCCTCCCATCTGTTCAGCTACCTCAGGCATAGGGCCTTCCGCGGTACCAAGGGGGGCACGCACTTCTGGAACCTCTTCTGCTGCAAGTGCTTCAGTTTCCCGACCTGGACCTGGCTCCAGCGTCTCTTCAACTGCTACTGCTACTTCTGGTTCCTGATCATCGAGTTCTTGAAGGGCTTCAAATCTGTTTTTATTAGCTGGGGTAGATTCTTCTGCGATGGGCACCTCTGATTTGGAGTCCTTTCTCCGGGGAGCCCTTCACCTATTAACAACTGGCTAGAAGTCTGCCCCATTGGCCGGGGGAGGAGCCACCGTCACCAGGGCTTTGGGTCAGCTTTTCGCGAAATGAACGTAAACATGGCACCGGAGGCATTTGAAGGGAATATGCTCATAGTCCAGCTCTTGGATGTGACTCCAGTCTCCCAAGGAGAGATGAAGGGCTTTCGAAATCCCTTTCTTGAGATTGACCTCTACACAGATGCGCGCACAGGTGTATTGATCCCCTTAGGCTCCGCGCTATCCAGGAAACGGCCGAGCTTGTTTCCTATATCAGCAAGGGAGCTTTTCCCCCAGAGATGAAGGGGAAGATGGGGGAGCCGGACCCAAACCGAGGCAGCGGTGATCTCTACTTCAGGATTGAAGTCTAGAGACCAAAGAGCTAAGAACAGCCCCCTCGATCCCATGAATTATGGTCCAGATCTAAAGATTAGATCCCGCTCTTCTTTGTTCTCAAAGATAAACACAAAATACCCTCTTCCTGCAGCACATAAAGAGATATGGGAGGGCGCCAGGGAGCTCCAAAGTTCTGCTATCCATTGATCCACAGCTTTGGGATTGGGCCACAGACCAGTGAACTTGCCAATGAGGGCTTTTTCTGAGAGCATAAGGGCCATGCGGCACGAATCAGAAGGGGAGAGCTCCAGAGAAGGGATCTCTTCCATCTTTTTAACAAACTTGGCAAGAGGGGCGGCCTTTTCCCTAGGGCCTGCAGATCTAACAAGAACTCTGAAAGCCTCCAACGGATCCATGGCCCGTCCACTGGAGGAAGAGGAATGCATGCCACGGCGGAGAAGAAAGGCAGAAGACGCAGCTTCAAATGCTGCTCCAAAACTCAAACCCCAGAGCGCAGCTTGGACGCGAACCAGGGCGAGGCAGCTTCAGCTGGACGGGCCTGCACACATCCTGGAGGAGCCACAGGGGGCCTGCACGCAGCCTGGAGGAGCCGCAAGGGGCCTGCACGCAGCCTGGAGGAGAACGTAGGGTGGCTAGGGTTTGGCCCTAGCCGCGGGAGAGCCGTCTCGTCTCATCGTTTCCCATGTAAATAACACAATTATTAAATAATAATAATAATTATTATTATTATTATTAATGATTAAAAAATTAATAATAACAAATATAATATATTACCAATTATTATTTAAAAGTAATAATATAGTATATATATATTTTTTGTGAATTGGGTGGAAATGTTTTTTTGAAAAAATATATAACAATAATAAACTTTATTATTACTAATAGTATTATTGATATATATTTTTTATGAATGGTGTGGGAATTAGGGTTTAAACCCTAGAATTAAAAAACCACTTTGTAAAACAAAATCGTGGGTGGAGAAACCACTTGTGGTTTTACTCTTTTTTTTACCTTCCTTTTTTTATGGCAATCTTCCTTCTTCTTCTCTCTCTTCTTTTACTTCTTCCTTTTTATTTTTTCTTTTGACTTTCTTTTCTTTTTTTACTTGGTCAAAGACCATAAATTTAGGGACTCCCTAGGATTATGATTAAAAATCATGATATGGCCAAATGCTTGGATCACAACTAGCTCTGATATTACTAGAACACCTAGAATATTTGATAAGCCATTAATAGGACAAATATATATTGATAATAGGATAGATAAAAAGATGTTTTACAAGAATTAGTGTCAGGTATTTTATACCCTAAGTGGTAAGGGGGGTGACTTTTCAAGTCACCTCTTGAGTAATTAAATAATTAACCTACTTAGTATTTAAATGTTAATATTTATAACATTTATATTTGTTACATACTAACCAACTTATAACATACCGTAGACAAAACTAAACCAATGACCATCTGGTGGCAAGGCAAGGCTTCTATGCCCATCAATTTAAGTTAAGTTACTATGTTTTATGAATTGGTTCTTTCATCTACTATTAACAAACACGATCTTGGCATGAAAAAAGAGCCGATGGAGAAATCAGAGGGGGAAGGATTGAGTGGGGTTTTCTGAAGGAAGGAGACCTGACAGAAGCATGAAGAAAGGAAGCGGGGGAGGCATGGGAGCCTCCCGAGTTCTAGAAACAACCAGCCTAAGGATAAGAGACATTCATATTGACCTGGATCTAAATAAGGCGGAGAAACTAATGGTTAGGAAACCATGGAAGTGCATGCCTAAATTGACCCTGATTCCAACCATGCAGGTTAAATCATCCAAGATTCGGGAAAATATCCAATTTATGTAGGATCACATGCTTATCTAGAAGTTTGTGGGTCTGCATCCATCAGAAAAAACCCTAGTATGGTGGATCAATTCGACATGGAAACCAAAGGGTCACTATCCCTATCTCATGTTGGGATCAAAAGGTTTTTTTACCATTTCCCTCCTAAATCTGGAAGATAGGAATAGGATCTTAGATCAGGGGTCGTATTTTTACTACTCTGCTTCCCTCTTCTTATGGTCCTGGAAGGAGAATTTTTTCCTGAACAAGGAAGATATGAAGGTGGCTCATGTGTGGATCAGATTGTATTCCTTTCCAGGCGAGTACTGGGATCTAGATATTTTGGAATATCTAGGGAACGCCTTGGGTAAATTCGTCAAAATATCAGATTTTTTTAACCGCCTCATGACAATATTTAAAGATTGAGTGACAAAAATACTCAGCATGAAGGATTTTGTAAGTTGTATCCATCCCAGAAAGATGACTACCATATGCTCCAGAGTGGTAGTCATTCATGACTTGTTTGGCCTCGTCATGAGTAAGACATTATTGGAGAATATAGTCAATGCCATGCCGATATAATGTGTCATTTAGAATAAGATAATATCTAGCGTGGCGACGGATACATCGACGATCGTCACTGGATATATTGGGATGAAATCTTTGGGTCTAGAAATATATGATCAAATCTCTATACCATGGGTCGGTTGTGCTAATCAGGAACAAAAATTCATCTAGAATTTCTTTATCCCATGTATCATTCAGATTCTGGTTCTTACTAAATAGTGACAAATCAATGCCACCATAATAGGTTTTCAGTGGAACATACCCAAAAGTAAAGACCTGAAATCCATGTAGAACATCAGTTGGAGTCTTTGTAGTTCCACCAAAATATGGCACATATTATCAATGACGTGGAATCAAACCAAACATTTGTAAAATAAAAGCATTTAGGTAGACACAAAATCCAAAAGTTGTTAGCATAACTAAAAATTGGGTGACAAAACTAATGAATGGCTAGCACCTTTGACTGGATATTTATTGCACAGCCAACATATATCACGCATAACACCTATAAGACATCGCTACCTATTAAAGGCATAATGCGCATCAAGAATGATATTCATTGCATTGTAGGTTCACTAAAATTATATTTTCTCTCTTGAAACCCAAGATATGTTAACTAATGGCATCAAAAAGAAAAAAGTTCCAACTACTCCCAAACACCTTTGACCTTGCAACCAAATCACTTATTACCCTATACATATCAGACCCAAACAACTCCCCCACTCGTGCTACTTCTCCTTATCCTTTAAGTTGGTAAATTAGGGCCCATTTCCTGTGCACCAGCATCAGTCTCAAAGGTAAAGGTATAACCCTCTTGAAGACCCATAACTACCAATGGTAGAGACAAAGTAATAATTGGTTTAAGTTTATCCCGTTAAATAACCAACACCCAGAGAAAATATAGGAGTGAAAAACTTCTACACACCCTGCTCTCGCTGCTTCTCCACACCCACTCCACACCCCGCTCGAGCTATTGTGGGTAGTCTTGGCCACGTCTCAGCACAATCCAGTACAGTCTTGATAGCCAAACCTTGACAAATCCCAACCAAACCCTCTACCATGTCTCAGCACAGTCCAACACAGCCTCAGTAACCAAACCCTTCCAGACCCCAACCAAACCCCAATGCATGATGCTCCCTCGCTCGCACTACTTCTCCACACCCCGCTCACACTGCTTCTCCACCCTATTTTATAATAAAAACCCCAACATACTATATTTTTTTAACCCGTAAGAAAAACCCTAGACCCTTAATATGACACCAATATAATGTTTTTTTTAATTAAAAAACCCCAATATGAATGGACATGATATGGTATCCCCATCAGCAAATCCCACATGCCCCTCCTTTCCCACGTTAAGAAAAAAATTGAGAATGGACTTATCTTATGATAAGTTATAACAAGCATTTGTTACCCTCTTCTAGCTCGTTAAAAAGTAAAGAGGAACTCATTGTTTGTGATGGGGAAATTAAGGGAAGGAAAATTGTGTTTCATTTGTATTAATAGAAGCTTTCTAGTCATCTTTGAACATGACACATGTTTGCATTTCATTCAAACAATTGGGTCTTCATCTTCTCTCTGAGTCAATTCAATTTCATGAGTCATATCACTCCTTTGAGTCATTTCAAAGAATGCATTGTCCACCATTGCATTATGTCTGGGTATCTACCTCGTCAAGTCAATGTTACCAACGTGTTACCAACTCCCTCATTGGTGTCATTCAATGTTCAAAGGAGAGTTTTGTGTCGAAGAATCACCCCCTACAGTCAAACCTACCTCTTTTGTGTCGGTTGCCTTTGAGTCAGTCATGTGGTTACTTCATACTCGATTTCCAACAAAATTTGTTCTGAGTTTCGTTTCGTTGATGTGGGATTCATCATGGCCCTCCTTCGACGAGACTATTCATGTCGACATCAACAAATCTTATAGGAATTATTCTTAGAAACAAGTTATTACCTTGATATCTACATGCCTCAATGGCAGGTTTCCTCTCTTTTAACAATAGAATTTCATCATTGGAATTTGGTTGAAAGATTCAACCAAATGTTTGACGTCAGCTCATCTATTCACATTCGGAGGGATGTACTATGGTACCTTGGGAATCATTGACATCAATGGTAATTTCCCTCGCACTTGTTCATGGTTGACATAATTGATCGATAATCAAGTGAATTCTACCATGTTTGACTTCAATACATCTATTCACATGGATAGAATCGCACTTTCTTGAGAACGGGATGAAGACTCTAGGTGTTCATTGAACATTTTCCCTCCTCTCAGGTTGTGATGGAATATTTTGTATGATTCATAGCATGGATCCACATTCTATGTTCGTTGTTGTGCTCAGATTGAGTCTGTATGACATAGATCTACATTGTATGTCTGGTAGCTATGTCCAAGTTTGAGTCTTCTTCACATGGATCTATGATGTATTTCAGTAGCCATGACATTTTGTATCTCACATGGATCTATGATGTATTTCAGTAGCCATGACATTTTGTATCTCACATGGATCTGCATTGTATTGATCGACATCCATGTTGTGAGTCATTTTGGATGTATATCAAAGTGTAAAAGTACTGCATAATTATATTGGTTATTAATGAGTTCTAACCTTTGGACCTTTACCTCTAAGTCATAACCTATTCTGTCTATTGTTTCCCTCTAGTCGCATACTTTGGGGAGAATTCTAATACACCTAAATATCATCACCACCATGTTATGAGTTGTATATCCCATAGTTTTCTCTAATCCCTCAAGTTCTGGAGTGTAAAAAAGGAGAAAATTTGGCTTATTCGCTTATTTCCCTTTGGTCTGAGCCACCACCGTGCCTTGTCAATGGACAAAAGGTGGTGCTCAAGCTAGAAATGCACATTTCTCATTGGCAAGGAGCGGTGCTACCACTTGTTTCCTTCTTGCAACAAGTGGTGCCCCTCAACACCGCTTGTTACCCTTATGCAAAGTGAGGTGCTCGACTTAAAAAGGTTAAAGAAGAAGTTTGGAGAAGTTCCTGAAGGAACCTTCATGGAACCTCATCCCTAACAATCTGTACATATGGGGATCGAGTTCCCCTATCCTTAAGATGATCCCACAACCTTCTCCTTTGAATCCTCAACCCATTCTATCCATTATGGCCTTTGAATAGTGGATTACCCCTCATGGGAGAAGGGAGGAAGATTGTGTGAAAGTATTAAGACTCTGGACAAATAATCCTAGACCTTATTGAATTCATTAGGGGCAAGGTGAAGCTTGATGCAAGGCTCCATTGGTATAATCTCCCAACACCAAGGCTTGGTTGTGATCTCTCCCTATTTCATTATTAATACAAACATCGTTTTCTTTCCCATAAACATTGTATATCTTTTTATAATTCTTTGTTTATTATCTTTCTCCTTGGTCATTGATATAGAGACATAGATTATCTTGTTACTCTCATGTGGTATTTGCCTTTTTGTGTCGATTGCAGGTTCATTCATTCGATAGCTCAAGCACAACAAGTTCAGATCTTCAGATTCGCCCGTTAAAAGGTATAGGAGAAGTTGATTCAAGTAATCTATGATTCTAGGGAAAGTTTCTTTGTGTTGTAAAGTGTTTTTTTCTAGATCTGAACTATTCAGACTAGGGAAACAACCTTTGTTTGCATTGGTTGAGATTTTCCGTCAACGGGCAATCTAGAGTGTGTTGGATTGATAAACAAATTCCTATGGAACAATGCCAAATCACCACATGCAGGGCATCCTCTTCCACCTACACATCATTTTTTGATGAAAAACACATACATAGGATTCCTTTTGCATAGTATTATAGAAACAAAACCTCTCACCGTGGGAGGAGCTAGTTCACCTTACTAGTGGCTTTTCCAAAAATCTATAAATGTGTCATAATAGAGTTATAATTCAACATGGTATTGACAACAACAAGTGTAACAAATTGTGTTCATTATAATATACCATGGTTTAAATTTATCAAACATGCTATAATTGATATCTCGACACCCTAATTGATCTCTTGAAATTATTCAAATAATGAAACTCTTCTCATCTCCATAACATGCTTACAATGCTCAACATAAATGGCTCTATATAAATGTTGTCGTAAGAAATGCTTTCAGTATAGTATACCACAAGAATGGTTGTTTCAAAACTCTACTACCTTCTCTCTAATTCCTTCATAAAGCTTGTCTCTATAGGGTTTCCTCCAAATAAGATCTCAACAAGCATATTCATTGTTTTCAACTATCCAAAAACAATTCATGATAGTATTTGGGGTATTATATGATTTTCATGAGTGATTGTTTTCATGAGCTCATGGACGTTGGGATTTTCATAGAAGTGAGGTTATTAAAGCTTCAACATATGTTATGAGTTTTTGAAGTTATCATTAAGAGTATAAAAAGGTATAATGTCTCATTCCTTCTCATTTTGTCACTTTGCAAATCCTTCAATCCAATCCCAGGTTTTTCTTAAGGGGTGCCATTAAGATTTTTGGACACTAGGAGCTAGTTAAATTCAACTTGGTTTAATGCACTGTTAGATTAAAGTGTTCTTTTGTAATCCAATTACAATCATATCTTACACATGAGTGATCTAACAATTCAAACATCTCCTTGATATTGATGACACTCGATTTGTGGCTTGGCACCCAATTAATTAATTATATATATTTAAAGAGCATGTATGATCATTTGTTAATGATTGATATTTTGTCAAATTGTGATTTTTCATTGCTGAAATAATATTTTTGAATGCATAAATGGATTGTGCACCCTCAACTACTCCTATTGCATCTAAATATACAATCTTACCTACTAATATTTGCAATTCTAACAACTCTTTTGAATTTTTTATTGGATTTCAAAGAAAAAAGGTTTAGAAATATTGGGAATTAAGGAAACCTAAACAAAAAACATTCACTCGCATCAATCCTTACGAACATCAAATTATGACAAACCTCACATTGTATTAATAAACAATTCCCTCATGTTTCAATAGAGTACAATGAGGTCCCTTATATAGGAATAGGTGACCATAACAAACATCCCTCAATATAATTTTTTATTCAAGTGTATCCATAACTATCTCCAACAATATCTCCTTGAATGTATCAAGTGATCTCCATGAGATCCCCATCCCTAACTTCTCTCCTTGTCCCCATCTTTGAATTAAACATAGACTTTGTGCATTATAATCATTTTCACATATAATAATGCCACCACTAAATATCATAAGTATGAATTATTCCTTCATACTCCCCCTTAATGAATACTTGTGATTCAATTTGGATGTCTGAGGTATCTCCACCTTCAGTTTGTTGTACTCTACATCATCTTCAAATGCATCTTCAACTGTCAGTGCCTTGTTATATTCTTCCACATCTTCAGCTTCTGTTGTCTTCTTTGATAACTTTGAATCTTTAGTAAATCATATCAATTGCTTCATCTTTATATTGAGGGTTTCTTCGCCTGACCCTTAACCATCTCATGGGTTTTCTTCAAATTGCCTCCAACCAATACATAATTTATGGGTTTTTGGATTACCCTTAGCTATTACAACATATTCATGTTTTTGGCTTACCCTAAACCAAATTTACAACTAGTTTTTGGATTACCATGATTCAATATAAGAAAATGACTCATGATTGATTCATAAATTACTCATGTGGAATACATAGATATTCCACAAACAAATCTTCCTTTGACATGTGAATCTTTGGACTTATCCTTAACAACAACTTGACTTTTGAAGGATAACTATCTCATGGATCTTTTTATGTGAGAGATATTGTTGTACCTTAGAATATTTCAACTTGTGGAATCCTTTCAACATGGAAGTAATTTTTTTCCTTTGCTACACATCAATCCAACAACATTGTACCTATATATGAGGATTTGATATTTCCCTATTACAACATTTGTGATGATTATGATTTGTAGAACCACAAATATTACAAGGATGCAAGTTCCAACATTTTGTTTGTACATGACATGTTCTAACATAATGACTACAATGTTGTTCCTACTTCTACACTTGGTTTGTTGTTGATGCTTCTGGCCTTGGTTCATTGTTGCTCACTGAAATACCTTGGGCAGAGTACACATTACTACCTTGATTGGATAATCCTAATCTTTGATAAATATAGTTGTTCTTGTTGTCCATGACTTGGAGTACGAGTGATGTATAAGGCTTGATACTTAAACAAATTAGTTCAGATAAATATCTCTCTCTCTCTCTCTCTCTCTCTCTCTCTCTCTGTGTGTGTGGTGTGTGTCCCTCTCTCTCTCTCTCTCTCTCTCTCTCTCTCTCTCTCTCTCTCTCTCTCTCTCTCTCTCTACACACACACACANCACATACACACACACAAATGTTGGGTTTTTTTATATGTTCCATTGGCTCCGCCACACATCATATCTTATACGCATTCCAACTCATCCTTCAATCCACATGTGCTCAACATCCTGATGCTTGCATATGTTCTCAACAATCCTCTATCTACATTAGATTTTCATTGCTAAAAAATGGGATGCCACCACTCTTTGTCACAAAGTATAACATAAAAACAATGATTGAAGTTGATGTCATTCCTGAAGTTTCCAAATATGACATAAATAACACATGTTGTCAAAGAAATGATTGTATAAATATGGATTCAAAAGCTTGTGATGTTCTACATTGTGGTTACAAGTACTAAACCCATTCTTTCTAGTTTTGATTTCTGAATTAATTCAAAGCAAGTAGTAATGGTGATTTTGAATCCCTTGGATCTACTGAGTGATGATGACAATGGCCATGCATTGTAGGTTGAATTCATCCCTTTGGAGAATTTGATGGCTAAAAATCATCATCAATTTATTGAAGTGATAATGACCAAGCTATTGTGAAAACCCTTTACTCATGCTCATTTCATGAGAGAATCAATGAATGGAGTGGGTGTTTGAGGTGGGCAAGGAGAAGACCATAATAAAGATGTGGGACATAATAATAGTAGCTATGGAAACATAAGATATATTAAGATCAAATACTGCACCCTAAATATTGTTGTGTGAATTTCACAAAATACCTCACTGAGCCCTTCTGGTTGAAGAACAATCTAGCAAAAAAACATTAGAGATAAGAAAATAGAAAAGTGTGCATGCAATCAAGGAAGAGAACATTGGAGAATATGTCAAGTTTGACAACGACACACTTTGAAGAAAGTGGTGCACCAATAATGGGTTTTGAGTAGGGATCTGGGTATGATAATTGATTTGACAAATACTTCACACTACCATTACTCATCATATTAGTTAAAACAGGGAATAAAATATTTCAAGATTGTGTGCAAATGGCAAGATGAATTTCCATACAATGAATATGTAAATACTTTACTTGCTTTAAAATACCAGTGACCAAAGATCCATTGGTCCCAATAAACTCAAAAAATAAAAAACAAATCAGGATCACAATTCCTCCCTTCTTTAACTTACCAACATATCTGCACCTAATGACATTTCCAATGAGCATAAGCACTAGAGTTACATACGACATGTCCAACATTCAACAATGGTTTTGGTGAGGGAAACAACACATGCTTGACTATCATGTAGATATTTGAGAGAAAAAATGCAATTCCCAATTACACACTCCAGCGATTGATCCTGGTATGGTTTACATCAAACCTTGATTCCATCAATTTTTGATTCTATAACTTCTTCACAAAATTTCAATAAGATTGAAACCTATAGCTCTGATGCTAGGTGTTGGGAACTAAGGAAACCCAAACACAAAACATTCACACACATCATTCCATAAGAACATCAAACCACTACAAACCTCACAATGTGTTAATCTTGAATTCTCTCATGTTACAATAGAGTACAATGAGGTCCCTTATATAGGAATACTTGACCATAACAAACATCTCCCAATATAATTTATTGTCCAACCATATCAATAATTGTCACGGTATTTGTGAGTATGCACCTTAACCACCCCTCCATGCTTAAGCAAAACTTAGGCAAGCTTGGTGAGGAGACTTGACAAAATATGCAAAGACAAGTATGTGGGACAAACGACCCAATTCATGATCCCAAGGTTGTCGAAATCTAGGATAGGTGGTGAGGCGCCCACATCATATGGCACCACACTCGGGACACCTTGGTTAACATAAGGCCCCGACATAATGGAAAGGGGATTTGGCATGGATATGGGCACACGAAACACAATAGAAATTAGATGTGTGTGCACAGAACCACACCCATGAAGGAATTCATCCAAGTCCAAGAGAAGCATGAGTGGAGGCATGTGTTGGGAATGGGCGTTGATAGAAGTGCACCCAAGAGATGGGTGCCCAATACACATTATGATAGATGTGGACCCAAGTGAGCGATTTAATCCAAGAAGTGGGCACACTCCATGGGTGGATGGATGAGTATAAATGAGATATGCATTGAGGCATCAAGACATTCATCCAAGAGGTGGATCATGTTGGATTGTGAAGTTGTATAACTCCAAGGGGAGGCAACCTCCCTTCGGAAGGTTCCTAGCAACACACAATTGCTTTGGCACAAGTAATATGTTGTGCATAGGTTTGGTCAGGAAGTAGGCTTACAATTTGGGTTCAAGCAAGGTGCTTGACAAAGGAGCAAGGCACAAGTCTGAGTTTGAGCATGGAACACAACGCAATCAACATGATAAGACCTAGGCACATTACACACGATAGAGGGACTTGGTGCAGGATTTGGTTTAGGAGATATGAGCTGCAAGTGGTGGCCCTGTGGATGATTCAGGGGGAGACCATAAGCATATTTGGGTGGTAGAAAAATTCCTTGAGGTTTTGCAAGGGTTTCTAGTTGGGAACTATCCTGGGTTATCAACAGTGGGCCCACCCATTGTGTTGTAATCTTTGTTCTTGTTTTATTAAGACTTTCAACATGCCCTGCTTAGGGTGTCACCACACTTGTTTTTGTCTCTTCTTGTTTATTTATCTAAGTGTAACAATGTAAGTGTTAACATAAATAATGACTAAGCATAAACATATATAAGAATACGTGTTAAGTGTTTCCTTAGGCGTAGTCTATCGGGATTCAAACCCAGGATGGTATCACCCCAGCAAGGAAAGGCTTGGGTAGTGTCGCATGGCCTACTAGAAGGAACGAATCTTCGGTTTATGGGTTAAGCCAATGTATTCCCATGACAGGTGGTATCAAAGTTGAGATTCAATTGGGCTCTTCACCACGCAACAAGGGAGTTGCTGGAGGTTGGATGCATTGGTTTGGGATCACAATAATGTGGTTGATGGGAACTTGCACTAAGAAGCAGTGCACCCAACAAGGCACAAGGCTCCCAGACATTGATGTATTACAAAAGTAGTGTGCCTAGAAGTGAGGCACCTGGAAGCAAAGTCATGAGGGTGAAAGAGCGCCCATATTTGGTTTCATGGAAAACAATTGTTGGGTTTGTTCTGACAAAGGGGTGCCCAATAGTAGGACATCCAAGAGGAAGGGCTCCCAAGTTTGTGAAGCCATGAAGTCAGTTGAGATTTGTGTTGGAGGTCACTTTGGTAGGCATTGGAAGGAATGCGCCAAGAGTCACTGTGTAGACCAGTAGAAGTGCACCCATAATGTGAAGTGAATAGTGCAATGAGGTAAGTGCATCCATTATAAGGTATAAATCTTCACAAACCTAGAAGATGGGTTCCCATGAGGAGAGGCACTCAACAGTAGAATTGTGCGAAGGAGGGACACCTAGAACTGCAAATTCAGGGAAAAGAGTGAAGTGTTGGAAAGTTCCGACAAAGCACGAATATAGGGTGACGAGAGTGCACTAGGCCACATTGCACCCAAACCGAACTATAGGGTGTAGTTGAAATGTAGATCGACAAGAGTGCCCACCCAACATAGTGAAAAAACTAGGGTAGATCTGAAGGAGACAGTGAACTAGGTCTCAGTATGAATGCTCCCTTATTGGTAGGATAAGGATATTCCTACTGAAAGACAGTGAAATGAGACCCTAGACTCTTGATGGATTCAACAGAAAAGTGCCCAACAATTGGCACATTTTAGTGGAAGTGCACCCACTATTAAGCAAGTGAAGGTTATATCTTCACAAAAGGGAAATAGAGCTTATATGGTAGATATATTAGAAGGTGGGTGTATTCCTATGGTAGAGGTTCCTACATGTGGAAGAATTCGATAGGAGACACATCGTTGGGCCTTGACAAGTCACACCCCTTAACAATATTGGGTTAGGAACATTTATGGGTAGTCTCAGTAGGAGGATCAGGTGAAGATGCACGTTGTGACAAGGGAATTAGATTTAGGAGCAAGAAGCGAGCTTGTTGACTTCTCCAAGGAAGCACACTTTGCAAGTGTCCAAGAGGTGGGCACACTTGTTTGGGTAAGAGATGATCACAAGTGAGTGGATAGGATGATATACTCCTGAAGCAATTTAGAGAGTCACATTCCAACAAAATTGGTCGTGTGGCATGCTCTTTGGAAGATGCAGTAAGGTGTGCAATTGGACAGGCCTCAGAGAGGTGCTAGACTTTCTGGAAACATTTTGATTCATGCTTAAGTGTAGTGGAACACACTTATCAAGGTGATGGACTATGTAGGTTACGAGCAAGAAGCATTCTACTTAGACAGTGCATGAGGACTACCTGGAGGCATCCTTATGGAAGATTCGACATAATTAGCATACTGTTGGGACACATAAAAATGGTGCACCAATTGAGCGGGACTAAGTGCGTGACTTTGAAGGCTTGGCGCAGAAGAAAATAAGAGTCAAGAATGAAGAATTTTGGAAGGAACATGTAATGTTCGAGAAGTGGCACGGGTAGGGTGACCAGAACACAATGCACCTAGGATACAATAGAGTTGCACCCAACATACTGTGTGCTTTGGTAGAAAGTGTGCCTAAGACTTGATGCACCTAAAATCCACGGGATAGGTTGTGGTGCCTTGAATGCTTGGAAGGTATCTAGTTGGTTGGATGTTTTGAGTTGCGACTTAGCACACTTAAGGAGGAGGTGTGACCCTCTCCTTAGGCAAGACAAAAATAGTGAACTGAAGTGGAGAATACTTGCTGGGTGGAGCAAGGTGTTCATTTCTTAGTGATGTGATGAAAGACAACATAGCATTGACGATGAATAAGGGTGATTTGTACCATGTAACCGGTGGAAGTGTGGTCATGTTGACTTGGGATATGCTCACTTACCTTTGGTATGGGACTTAGGTTGAGACTAGAGTTTCCCTTTGAGATGTTTGGTAGTGTGTACCAATTGGTTGCAGAAGTAGCTGAATAGTTGTGGGATTCTATTGCTCATCATGTTAGATAGGATTTGGATGGACTATTGTGAGTTGCATATTAGTGTTAGGGCTTAGGAGAGTAGCTGGCACTCAACCCAACCAAACTCTCATATTCGTTGTTGGGTTGCGATAGAAGTGTAAGATGTAGAACCCTGCACAGTTATGTGCCCTTCTGTGGGCTTGGCAAGTTGAGAACGATGTGTTGTGGATCTTAAGGACTTTGGAAGCAAGTCGAAGAGGAATGCAACAAATGACAGAGGTGATGGTAGTCCCTTTGGTGATGGTTTGAGGTGAGAAAGGCAGCCTCGTATTCTTAACTAAGAGGAGTTGTGCGAATAGATGGAAAATGTGAAGGGAATAGGATCAATTGAGATCGAGTACCGACATAGAAGTAAGTCTAGGAGCCACAACACTTGGATGGATGAGCTTGGTGCTAAGTATTATTGCCTTAGACAATTTTGAGGCAGAGTTGAGGACTTTGCCCAATTTTGACAAAGGTGCATGAGAGACCAAATTGTGGATGTAAAGGGAATTTTTGGCATGAAACTTTTGTTCTCATGTTTTTAAATGCGACGATTGGACTAGCAACCCAACCGGTTCGACACTTGAGAAGGACAAATGGGCACAGGCATGATAAAGTTGGCTAAGTATGGAAACACCAACAAGTTGAGCAGGTGCATTTGTCGGAGAGAATTCTTAGGAAGTCTTGGTTGTAGGAGGAAGTGGTAGTAGAGAGACTAACAGAAAGTTTTTGAGTGCAGAAGGAAGCTTGGAGATGTTACTGAGGGTGGAAAAATGGGGGATGATGTCACAGTCTTGGTGAGCAGGCATCTTGAACACCCTTCCATGCTTAAGAAAAACTTTAGCAAGCTTGGTGAGGAGACTTAACTAAATATGGAAAGATGGGGACATAGGACAAACAACCCAATTTAGGATCCCAAGGTTGATGGGAGGTGAGATGGGTGGTGAGGTGCCCACATTAGGTGGCACCACACCTAGGAACCTTGGTGGGTAGAAGGACCCAATGGGATGGCAAAGGGATTCAACACATATATGGACACACATGACACGTCAACAAGTATATATGTGGGAACGAAACCAATCCCAAGAAGGAATTCATCCAAGTACAAGAGAAGCATAGGCGGTGGCATATGTTGGGCATGGGCATTGGCAGAAGTGTGCACAAGAGATTTTTGCCGAACACACATTACGATAGAAGTGGACCCCAAGCGACAGAGTTGGCACAAGAAGTGAGCGCACTCCATGGGTGGATGGATGAGTATAAATGAGATATGCGTTGAGGCATCAAGGCATTCACCCAAGAGGTGGATCTAGTTGGATGTGAAGTGGTCTAAGTCCAAGGGGAGGCAAGCTCCTTTTGGGAGGTACCTAGTCGAGAACAACTGCCTTGGCACAAGTAAGATGTTGGGCGTAGGTTTGGTCAGGTAGTAGGCTTACAACTCGAGAGGCAACCAAGGAGCTTGGCAAGAGAGAAAGGCACACATATGAGTTTGGGTAGGGCACACGATGTAGGTAGAAATATAAGACATGTCACAGTGCAAACGACAAAGGGACTTGGTGTAAGCTTTGGTGCAGGAGACAATATCCACAGGTGGTGGCCTTGTAAATGTTTTAGGGGGAAATCACAAGCATATTTGGGTGGTAGACAAATTCTTGGGGTTTTTGCAAGGGTTTCTAGTTGGGAACCCTCTTAGGTTGTAGGCAGTGGGTGCACCTATTTTGTTGTATCATTGTAATCTTTTTTATTTTTTTATAAAGACTTTTGGCATGCCCTGATTGGGGTGCCACCATACTTGTTCTTCTCTCTTATTGTTTATTTTACTAAGTGTAATGGTGCAAGTGTTTACATAAATAATGGCTTAGTATGAACATGTATAAGAATAACTGTTGAAATGTTAAGTGTTTCCTTAGGCATAGTCTATCGAGCTTCCAACCTAGGATGGTCTCACCCTTGGTAGAGGGAGGACCGGGCAGTGTCGCATGACCTACCAAAGGGAAGGAAAATTTGGTTTACGGGTCAAGCTGGTGTAGGCTTGTGACAATAACTATCTCCAACAACAATATCTCCTTGATTCTCTCAAGTGATCTTCATGAGATCCTCATCCCTAACTTCTCTCCTTGTCCTCATCTTTGAATGATACATAGACTTTGTGCATCATAATCAATTTTCACATATTACAATGTCATCGGTAAATATCACAAGTATGAATTATGCCTTCAGGAAAAACATGGTTAGAAAAAATCCAAATCATAACATATTTACCCACTACAAATCAATATATATATATTCACCATAATTAAATACATGATTGTTATGATTTTATAAACCATAATGAGTAAAAATATTTGTATTAGAATAGCCGAGGAGAGAATAAACCAAAAATTTATATGCCATCAAAATGTTCAAAAGTCTCTAATTGTTGTAGAGTTACATCACAAAACTTCTCCTCCTTATAACTCTTGAAAATTTTGACTATAAATTTCACAAAAAACTAACAACTATATATATACCTAGATATACTAGCCTAATAACATAATACAAGTAAAAAATATTATGACAACATGGAATAAAGAAAAGCCATGGCCACTGTGGTCTTCTTCCAACTACTGCTCTCATTTGCCAACGTCCTTGGAGATGGATATTTACATGATGTTTATGCCCGACTGTTGAACACAGTCTTCTTCCATCATCTTAGAACCCTTAGAATGTGCTTTCTGAGACTGAACATCCTCATACAGACCCAAAAATGTTATTAAAGTGCATTTCCGTGTCAGTGATTCCCCCCCCCTAATCCTTTACTTTTCTTTCAATATAATCTTCCTCGGCATTTTAGTGAGTGGTATGAGTATTGATACCATTAACTGACCCCTCAAACCATTCATCTGTAAGTTCAAATGCCTCATCGTCCTCTTAATTTCCCTAATATAATTATGTCCATCACCCCTAACAACGCCCTAGCTTGAGGGGCAAGCCATACCCAAGTGTAGAGAAAAATGAGATAGAGAAACATTCCCCATGTAGGGAATAAAATATTCACCACCCACAAAAGTTGGAACCCAATGGAGGAAAACTAGAGGCCTTCCCATTGTCCACAGTGAGAGCAAAGGCCCTGCTTCTATCTTACCCAATTGAAACACAAAGAAGGCATAAGTCCATACCTTTTATATCCGCCCAAAGGGGAAAGGTCAATTCTGCACACACAGAGCCTAAAATGTCCCAACTCATCTGCACCCCAATCCTAATTCCAAAACTAGTGTCACCTACCAAATATATCCCCTCATCACAGGGAAGAAAACATAGCAGGGCCATAAAGGAAACAACACATAAAAAAGGATTAATGTGAAGGACGGAGCTAAGAGCATTAGGGAGTGCTATGGCTCCCTTGCTTGCCTTAAGAATAAGTGATAGCTCGCATGAGGGGAAGCATCCAGATGTAGATCATGCCATTGATTATTTTGAGTATTACATTGTGACTTTAGAACTGGTACCTACTATCCATTATAATATACTAACTAAGGGAGCCATAGACCACCCATTATAATAAACTAACTAAGGTAGCCATAGACGACCAAGATAACCCCCATTTTGAATAAAGACCCCATTATCCCAACTTGACACTTCATTGGCCAAATAATCAACAACAACAAAATTGTTATACCTTCCAATATGTAATTTTTTTGCCTTCCTAAACCTATTTAAAGGGCTATTCTATCCTTTCAAAAGTTCTTGAAAATCTATTCTTTCAAAATTTTGGAAAGAATTATGCCCTCTTTAATTAGTTATTTCCTTACCTACCTACTTGATAACTAAGGGGAAATCATCAAATATTATAAGATTTTGAATATGAAGACTATGTACTATCTCCAATTCAATGAGTACAAGTGGACTTTGTTATTTGTGGCATTGTAGTTGAATTCTTCAAACTCCTTAAGACACTTCTGTTAATCTCTACACTATTTGCATCTTTTCAGGTGAGTTTGACCGGAATCCAGTAACACGATTTATTGTTGAAAATGACATTTCCAATATTAAAATTGCAATCTTTATTGTAAAAATAGATTTAGGACCTTCAATTATTCTCCAGGCACCCAGTTTATGCAATTCTAATTACTATAAACTAGCTTTGACAATTTCCGTCTCATTTTGACCAAAAAAACTCACAAAATTTTGGACACCCAATTTATACAATTCCAATCACTAAAACTACCATTTAAACACTTTCGACGGGATTTTGCCCAAAATAATTCTTCAACCACATAAAAAAACAACTACTTAAAA
The DNA here is from genome assembly GCA_001517045.1 of Pseudotsuga menziesii. Classification (NCBI taxonomy): domain Eukaryota; kingdom Viridiplantae; phylum Streptophyta; class Pinopsida; order Pinales; family Pinaceae; genus Pseudotsuga; species Pseudotsuga menziesii. Next base: position 50,483 of record LPNX010224968.1, read on the forward strand.
AAACACACAGGATTTTAGATACAAATCGTCTTGAGTTTAGCTTAGTCCATGTTTTTTTCCTAATCTAGAGTCCCACTAGCCGACTTCCACTCGGATTTCTCATGAAGGATCTGGAATTCTAAATATAGACAAATATATATAGAGAGTCCCCTACGCTTACTAGGCGGCGTGTCCTGTTATTCATTTAGTGTGCAAGAGAGCGGTATTGAGATCTGGTTTTCTGCTTTCAGAGAGTTAAGACGGGGAAGAGCAATGGCGGAAGCAAATGTAGGGCTTCAAAAACCAGAATTCATCAAAGTTGAGCAGCTGCGGCCAGCAACATACGGCCTTACACTAAAGGTGAAAGTGGTAGATTCTAAAGTGGTTTTCCAGAAGGGCCGAAACGATGGGCCTCATGGTCGTCAGATGCGTCTTGCAGAATGCCTTGTCGGGGATGAGACCGCCATGATTGTTTTTACTGCAAGGGGTGATCAAGGTAAATTCTTTTGAAAATCAGAATCTTTGAATCAGATATCAAAATATTCTTTTTTTTTGTGTTTTCTAAAGGACCGGCACCTTTCAGCCCTAACCAATTATGAAATTTGTTATCCCAACCAAACCCAAAGTTTAAACCTAGTATGGGTCCGGTGGAATAAGCTTAGTGCAATTAGGGTGACAGAGACAGAATAATGGGCTGTTACTATTTTTCTCTGCCCCTTTTGAGCAACTTTATTGGATCCTTTTGGGCGTGGTGATTCCGAAAATGCTTTGGGTTACCAGGATCACTGTGAGTAAATTGTTAATGAACAAATTGCGTTGCCTTTTATAACTCCATCAACTAGAATGACCAATCAGCTAGGTAACACACAGTTAAGCTACCCGCAATCAAGAGACTAAGAAAGCAAGAGTGGTGTAGATTGATCTAGTAAAATCACATTCCCAAAAGATAGGTTTCATGTCTTCTCTTCTATAGTACTGCATGTAGAGAAAATTTATGAATCTTAGATTAAGTCTATGCCACTGAGGTTTTTTGTCTAGTCTAACGATAAATAGCACGAGTTTTTCTTATTTTAAATTAAGTTTTCTGTTAGGCAATGCTCTCTCCTGCCATTCTTATGAAGGGCTTTCAAGGCATTTTCCTAGACATTCAATTTCAAACTACTACTCCATCTGTCCCTGTCCTGTATGCTCACAGCAAATCATGCGAACAATAGAAAGTAATAGGGCCAACTTAGAAGGCTTAGGGGTAATGCTTCTCCAAGTAATATATCTTGCGTATTTGATTGTGTTGGGGGTAGATTCAACAGAAAGACAAGATTCCTATGCAAGTATAAGTAGAAATTTTTAGTAACACTCAAAGGGAAGAGAGGATTGCTTTCTCTGAGTGAGAGAAGTGGGGGAGGGAGATCAACCAAGAGAGTATTTATGTACATAAACGTGCTCAGACTAATATTATAAAAAATTCTTCAGATTGCCAAAGTTTTTAGAACTTTAGTAAATACATGTTTGATAACTAATGGAACAGTAAATATGACTTTTTTCAAGACAATCAGGAAAATCTAAGACAAATGCGATACTGTTTCTTAACTATAACCATTTAAAGACCTGAACTAGCTATTAAATCTGGATTTAGAGATTAATGAAACCTATGTATATGTAAATTTTTTTGTTTAGCTCACATTGTCATGTTATTTTGGTTAGATCTTTGTATCCTTTGAATGTTGTTATAAAATCTAATTTTTAATTGTACCATTATGGCTGCTTTTCATTCAGTGGACTTGATGAAGACTGGAGCAACTGTAATTCTTCGGAATGCAAAAATTGACATGTTTAAAGGTTCAATGAGGCTGGTAGTTGACAGATCGGGACGCATTGAAACAACAGAGCCAACTGATTTTGAAGTTAAAGAAGATAATAATTTATCGCTGATAGAATTTGAACTGATCAGTGTTGTTGAGTGAAAATGTATCCTGCTGTTAGTCCAGTCAATTGGCTTCAGGCTTGTTTTGCAATATTACAAGGTTAACGTTGCTTGGTTCCTTTTGGTATGTTGACTGAGAGGGAAACTGGAAAAAGTAATCAGGTTTATAGTTGGAACTTGGTACTGCTACATTGTTGTGCAAAGGACCAAATTTTGAGTTAGTAACCTGTCATATGAGTTATGTCTTTGAAATCACTATGGGCTACAAAGCGCATTCTATCCTCATTTCGTGTTCTTTGGTTCAATGTGAGATCTAATCAATAAATGTACTGCCTGTTAATTTCACTCAGTCAAATGTTCATTAATGTTATAATTTTATGGGTACTGAGTCATCTTTTTTCTTATAAGGATTGTGTGGTTAGGGAATTTGCTTTGTTGCCTAACATCAGTTCTGGCTTTTATAACTTCTATTTATTACTTTTATTGAAAACTTAGGATACTAAATGAAATGGGTCTATATACTCTGGTAACTTTTGTCAAGTGCATGGTAGATAAATACAAATTTTAAGTTTGTGATGCACGATGCAAGGTCACTGCTTTCATGTGATATACTACCATCTTAAATTAGGACTGTATATTGTAAATTGTATGATTATACAAGTTCAAGGAAAAGGATCAGAATAACTCTACCTTGTTTGATTGCAATAAATTGGATTTTACTGAGAGCTTGAGCACAAGGTATGGGAGTGACCTACCCGTATCCTATGCATGCCAAACTCTTGTGATGCTCCAGTGGTTGCATTAGCTTTAGGAAATGTTAACAGAAATCCAAAATTTGAATTCGTATGCAAGGATGGCATTTGTGAGAATTGAGTTCGCATCTACTGTTGTTGATCAACTTTCTGTATAATATATGCCTTGTTGAAAAAAGGCTCAGTGTTTCTAATCTTGTAGGGATTGGAGAGTATGGAAAACATGTCTTGATATTCAGTTGCATTTTTGGTGTATTACATTTCATCATAAGGATAGAATACATTCAAGTACCCTTAGGAGGCAAAGATTGACTGGAAGAAGGCAAGCCAGTGTTTAGTGCCTAAATTTTGAAGAAAGTATTTGTGGTTATGTTAAATTCCTAGCGATCATTTTTATGCCCATTGTTGTTTTTTTGCTTGAGGTTATTTAAAATTTGCAATTTCCTTTTTAAATGTATGCTGTATGCTGTTGTTTGCTTATTCTCTGCACATATTTTCAAATGCTGTGGTTTTTCAAGCCTCATATGCCCTTTCTACATTATATAACATGTCATATTTGATGTCACATTTTTATTTCTGTTAGTATGCTAAATTAACAAAATTTTGGACTAAGCTTGAGATATCACATCCAAGTGCTTTTCTTAGTTCTATACATGCATGCCTTCACAGCTATTCAATACACTCCTCAAAGATATCATTTTCCAGGTAGTTGATAATTAAGCATCACTGTTCACACAAAACGCTTCTTGCGAGCTTATTATATGCTCTGTTTGAAATAATCTTACAACAAACCAATCCTTCAATTAAGTATTTAAATGTATAATTGTATAATGTACACTTTTTCTTTTGAATTAGCTTAATTGTTTCTTTAATCTGTCTTAGTGGGACTGGGAGCTGGTGTGTATAGTGTATACAGAAGGTTTTCCTTCGACCTATACTACATTGCTTCATGCGTTTAGAAGCAAGAATTTCATGATCTTTTATGTGAAATATATGTAATGTATATATGTAATGTATGAAACCAGAGCCATGCCCAGCAGATAACATTTTTAAAGATGTAATGACTACATTGTAGATAAATTGACTTTTGAAAAAACTGATTTCTTGTTCTGATAGTCTTCTGTATAAACTGTCATTTCTTAGTACAGTTGCCGATTTGTTTAAATTTGCTGCCATTCTAATCACTTGTCTTCATTCCCATGTCAACTGCTGGAATTTATGATATTCCATATGTTTAACCATGCAAGTTTTCCACATGCTGCAAAATAAGTTGCTTGTGCACCCCCTTATGAATATCCTCACATCATGTCCTGCTTTACATGTTTGACTGCATGTACTATTAAGTTCCCTACAGTGTCATTACAATTCCTATAAGTGGAAGTTTATAGACTGCAATTTAGCTTGTATTTGTTAAGTTCAAACAATGACTATGTGAAATGTTCTTACACTTTATTATGTTTCCTAGGTTACACTTTATTATTTTATTATGTTTCCTAATTTACTGTATTTTACATTTGTTGATCTCTATCATGATTTTTACACGCAAGAAAGCTTGAAGAATCTTGCCATATCAGGATTTTGGATGCCCTCTCTCTATGATTCTTGAAAGGCAGGGTCTAATGTAGTTCCATTACATCTGTGTCTCGATATCACTCTATTCACTTATAACACTTTGTCCTTTGTTTGGCTTGGCGTATGTCATCATGTCCTGCTTTACATGTTTGACTGCATGTACTATTAAGTTCCCTACAGTGTCATTACAATTCCTATAAGTGGAAGTTTATAGACTGCAATTTAGCTTGTATGTGTTAAGTTCAAACAATGACTATGTGAAATGTTCTTACACTTTATTATGTTTCCTAGGTTACACTTTATTATTTTATTATGTTTCCTAATTTACTGTATTTTACATTTGTTGATCTCTATCTTGATTTTTACACGCAAGAAAGCTTGAAGAATCTTGCCATATCAGGATTTTGGATGCCCTCTCTCTATGATTCTTGAAAGGCAGGGTCTAATGTAGTTCCATTACATATGTGTCTCGATATCACTCTATTCACTTATAACACTTTGTCCTTTGTTTGGCTTGGCGTATGTCTTAAGTTTTGAGACTGAATAGGGTCTTTGTGTAAGCATATGGATATCACTCTATCCACCAATAACCCTTTGTCCTGTTTGGCTTGGCGTATGTCTTAAGTTTTGAGACTGAATAGGGTCTTTGTCTAAGCGTATGGATATCACTCCATCCACCAATAACCCTTTGTTCTTTGTTTGGCTTGGCACATGTCTTTCAGTTTCGAGACTTCACAGGATGTTTGTCTATGCATATAGTTGTAGCTAATTCTTCTGTGATTTATACATTGCAGAGCATAATGCAATTTAAAAATAATTGCTGCCTCTTCTATATGTATTTTTCTCTGAACATAAACTTTTTCGCACAACATTTTAAAGGGTTTTGGAAAACTTTGCTGCATATTTGACATTCATAAAACAATGATTTATGATTCCATGGTATCTATAGTGGGGTGTTTCCTTTGTCCAGGTTGTGTCAATATTAGTGGAGGGAATGCTCTTACATTAGATGAATGTTTTTGTTTTTCTTTAAAGTTCGAAGGATGAGCCAAGTGAGATGAATGTTTTTTTGTTTTTTTTTAAAGTTTGAAGGATGAGCCAAGTGAGATGATGTTGCCATATAATTCCATCACCATTCATTTTTCTTTAGGGATAAATTGCTTATTTTACTATTTATCAATGATTGTCTATTTGTTTTGTGATGGCCAAAATCCTTTACAGGAATCAGGCAGCTTATGTAAGACATTGAAAAATAATAGGACGATAATAGTACAAGAAAAGAGTCCAACGTTTATTGGATTTCAATCTTCTTTAATTATACAAATAATACTATAATAATAACATAACAACACATGATCTAATATATTGATTTTGAAGGCCCTTTCAACATCTTTTTCACTTCTAATCAATATTTTATCGTGCAACACATACAATTAGATGATATGATCTTAAATACAATATAGTTTATTTAGGTTATTAGTCTCTATAGCCACTGTCCATGATTTAAAGAGTGCTTATTGTATAATTTTTATTGTACACCTAGATACTAGAGTACTTGGCTAACCCAATTGTGATATTTACTAAGATTTATTTAAGGTTTTTTTAATATTCAAGTTGTTTATTAAGATGATTAGACACAGCATTGCAAATTGTTTTGCTAATAGTCTTAATTTGGCATCTTCACCTTAGGTTTCCTTGTTTTGATTGCTCTCATTCTCTTGTGATTAATTATTGTGTCTTTTAGTGGGTACTCTGCATAGATAAACCTCAAGTCTTTTGCACAAACGACCATTGCATTGATACCATGCTTTGGAGAATTGTTATAGCCTATACAAGGATGCCTGCAATTTGTGTGTCAAGTTCTCATTTTTACCTTACATTCCCTTCCAACTATCTATTTGAAGCTTGGCCTCTTCATAGTATGTGCATCTTACTTACCATTACAACATAGGCCAATAATGCAAACCACAATAATTGAAGCTTGTCCTCCTCATAGTATGTGTGTGCCTTGTACTTACCACCAGCGTAGATCCAAATCCTAGGCTCTATCAAGCGCCGAGAGGGATCAAATCTCTCGAGGTGCAAACCTCTTCTTAGGTATTGTACTCAATGAGCTATCAACTTTGGTGTGTCCTATATATGGCCATTGATTTGATTCAAACCAAAAGACACATCTTTTTATTTAAGGTCCACATATAATATTTTTATTATTAATATTAATATTATTTATGGCCGGCATATAATATTTATTATTATTTTTTAGATTGTTAGGAATGAACATTACAACATCTCCCCATACATGGTTTTAAAACCATATGCAAGGCCCTCCTAAAACCATGGGTTGCTTAAGAGGCCTTGCACATGGTCTTAAAACCATTTGCAAAGCCCTCCTAAACCATGTCCAATAAAACCATGGGTTGTTTAGGAGGCCTTGCACATGGTTTTAAACCATGTGCAAGGCCTCCTAAACAACCCATGGTTTTATTGTACATGGTTTAGGAGGGCCTTGCACATAGTTTTAAAACCATGTTAAAACCATGTGCAAGGTCAACGTTTTTTTGCGGATAATTCAATTTTTTGTTTTTTATTATTTTGTTAGGTAGGAGTATTACAACTTTTCCCCCATATTGTGTTTTGTTATGGCCCACCCTTTTTTTGTGGATAATTAAATTTTTACTTTTTTATTGTTTTGTTAGGAAGTTGGATTACAACATCTCCCCCATATAAGGTTTTTTTTGGTTGACATTTATTTTGTCCTATAATTAAAATTTTATTTTTTATTAATAAAAATAACGTTACAAGATCTTCCCCATACTGGGCTGTAGAGCGCCTCTTGATGCAATTACAACATAGGCCAATCGACAATGACCAACCGAATGGTTTTGGAAAGTAATTATTTTCAAAGTCAATGAGCTCTGCTATTTGTCAAGATTTGCATTGCATTGCAATCCATTTGGTATAGCCCCTTGTTTCTCTCTTCTTTGAGAGTCGAAATTTATGTTATTTGTCAATGTTACATCTTTCATGGATGGCCATTTTGCTAGAAAATATAGCCCTAGGTTGTTGAGAAGATGATCCCTCATATATTCATGGAATGGGCATTTACATGCCAGGTCTATGATCCCAAGTGATTGTTTCACTAAATTCACATATGTAACTTCCAATATTGCTTCTTGCACTCTCTACATGACTTGCACAAGTTAACTTTCTTACACCTCTCTACATGAATTTCACAAGTTAACCTCCCATTATGCCTTTGGTAACATTTTTTCCATCAACATTCTTGATAGCATATTCTATGATGTCAAGTCATTGTTATAATGAATTCACATCTCTAACTTTCAATATTGCTTTATACACCTCATTACATAAATTATATAAGGTAATCTCCTCTTTCTTGTCATCAACATATTTGATGGTACATTACTTGGTACTAAAATGTACCAACAATCTAACATGTTTAAGTGCCCTTATTGTTAAAATAATTTAACCAAAAAAGGTAAATGTAACAAAAAATGGTAAATGTAGTAGATCATGGATTCTTGTTATATGCATTATCAAGTGTATTTTGTATTCAAGCTTATTGTCATCTACATTGCATGAATTCTTACCTTTTCTTTTGTCTTCATTGATTTTAGCAACATAGCATGAATTCTCATATGTTCTTTTATGAAATAATCATTGCTTTTTGAACACTTATATTAGTTGTACATCTGCCTACACTAAGATAAATTTGTGCCAAGAACGAAGAAGGATATATGTTATAACATTTTTCTTACATCATTATGTGTTAAGCCCTTAACTATGCTACGCATTGCACCTATATCAACCAACAACACCTTGTGCCACCACAAGAACAACTTGATAGGCTTGCACTAACAAACAATTGAGTGGATTTGGGCAAAAGACACACTCATCGATCAAAGTTAGTGATCAACAAATATGCACATGGTCTAGGCTAAATTAGTGCATGCCCTCATTTATATAAAAATATGGAACATGGCAATGATCAAATTCATACATTTTCCCAAAGGCCAAGTGTTAGGTTTTTTGTTGGACAAAGCAATGATAATCTTACTTATAACAAATATTGTATCATCCTTCATTTATAAATCACCATAATATCCAAGAGTTTAGTTTTATTCACTACAAGTGTAATTGTTCTCACATTTGTCTACCTACCTGGATCTAGCGATGCCATTTTTTTTCATAACCATACAATAGAATTGCTCAATTTTGCAGCACTTGTAATGAAGTTAGATTGAGCGATTATCAAGCCATATACCTCATATGTCATGGATTTGCTTTGGCTTCTTATGTATGTTTATGGTTTTTTGCTCATTACTTGATCACCATAGATAGAACTATCACCTTTGTTTTGTTACCATGCTAATAAGTAATCACACTTAATAGATCAAATGTTTCTTTCACAACACAAAACTGCATTCTATTATGTTATTATTTTTCTACCAGATGTGTGCGTTTATTTTATTGATCCATTTCATTATGTTGTTTAATACTCTACTTAACATTATGCATTATGTTACTACATGCTTTGTCTCACATGATAACTTAAACACTCGCTTTTGTATTCCAATGTTATATTTGCTAATAATCTTCCATAATACTTCAAGTGATGGTCCTCCATTGTAATTTCCCGCTTTAAATACATTTGGGTCTTTGTGCAGACATAGACAAGTCACTATTCCTTAAGACCATGGTCCCACTTGAGGAAAGGGAAATGGTATTAAAATAAAAGTAGGCTAGTTGATCATCTATCTTCAAAATTTTAGAAGCTGGGCATTTTTGTCCATGAATAAAATGCCCATGTGGACAAGGTTTCAAAAAACAAAGCATGATGTCGATCCTATTCCCCATCCAAAGTTCTTAGAGAATGAAGATTTCCAGATCCATGATGAAAGACACACTTTAGATGTATCTTTGTAGAATTGTCTCACATAATTGTACCCCAAGAAATACCTAGGTCAATGTCAATTGGTGGACCTCATAATCCAATCAAGCTATATAGAAATTTTGATATCTCAAAATTGGAAGGAAAGATCATTTGCGACACATTTGATGAGTGGTTTCACATACTCCAGTCCTATTTTGAGGTCAACAACATTTTGGCAATATGAAAAAAAAATCATGAAGGTGGCCTATCTCTCACATGATTGGTGAGAATCACAACCAATAATGCATAGATCAAGATGAGCTTGTCACAACTTGGAAAATTATCGTGAAGTCTTTGCATAAAAATATAACCTATTGAATCATTATGAAGATGACAACCATTATATCAATGCCATGATCAATGTGCTTAATCTTCATTGCTCATTTAGATATCCGGGACATTGAGTGCATCCTAACCCTTAAATGTTGGATAATCACACCAATACATCCAAACCGAGCTGAAGATTCTACCAATCAACTCCCTTGGGGATGCATAGATGTTTTCCTTGAAGATTGAAAATAAGTTTAAGGATAAAACCATAAACAAAAGTACTCCCAATGACTGACACAATCAACACAAAAGATATATTCATTGATAACCAACATTCTACACCTAAGAAAATACAACAATATAGTTAAGGGAAAACTATGCCATACAATTAACACTTTGCATAATACACTTGAGGTTGTACAGAATTTTGTTAGAAAAGAAACAAAAGCACGCTAGTAAGTTATGTAAACACTATAAGAAGACCTCACATTCCACTAAAGAATGTTATGCATGCTAGACTCTTTTGGCACAAATTCAAGAAGGCCCTTCTACACAACATCGAGAAAAGTAGATAACATCATCTAAGCCTAAATCCTTTAGGGCCATAGTGCTCACCATGCACACATAATCAATGAATAATAACATTGTTGATTTAGAGGAAGAGAAAAAGAGTAATTGTTTCATTAACAACCTCATCATTTGATTATTGATAATGGAATTTGAAAGAATTTGCTTTTTCCTACATTTGTTCAACTAATCAAGCTTGCTGGAAAAACACACCCACAATTTTACACCATTGGTTGTCTCAACTTGAAGAAAAAATGTATTATGCAACAATCCAAATTACAGTGTACCATCCATTCATTCAAGGACAAAGCCAATTACGGTATGATATCTTTAAACATCTTTGTCTTGTCACTCAAATAACCATTCTTGTGGGAGTTCCATGGCATATGAGTATAGACATCAGAGCATTGCTCTCAACATCAAGAATTTTGTTTCACATTTCTAATGTAAACAACAAATAAAAAAATATCTTTTATTCTAAAAAGGTAGTGCCACATGCATATTGGACATGCAAAAAGATAGTTTGTTATTCATATGGGCATATCAGACCAAATATTGCAGTGTCAACATAAATATTCTTTGTTGAACAACCAGCAGAAAACCAATTTAACAAACCTCTAGAGGAATGTGATGCCCTTTTTACTTGTGGGAGTTCCATGGCATATGAGTATAGACATCAGAGCATTGCTCTCAACATCAAGAATTTTGTTTCACATTTCTAATGTAAACAACAAATAAAAAAATATCTTTTATTCTAAAAAGGTAGTGCCACATGCATATTGGACATGCAAAAAGATATTTTGTTATTCATATGGGCATATCAGACCAAATATTGCAGTGTCAACATAAATATTCTTTGTTGAACAACCAGCAGAAAACCAATTTAACAAACCTCTAGAGGAATGTGATGCCCTTTTTAAGGACTCTATTGGTGTACCTCTACAAATTTCCATTGTGTTCAAGCTAATATTGATCTAGTCCAATAAAATTCATTGCCTAAAAAACCCTTGTACCATAGATATCATCTCCTATATGAAGGACATATTAGTTCAATAACATTTCCCTACAAAATCCTCATCATGCCCGATGTGTCAAAGAAGGATAGTACATGACACTTTTTTCATATAATATCATATCCTCGATAAAATCTTTGTTAAATATAGTTATCCTACCATGCACATAGAATACCTTGTCAAATCTTCTTAGGGAACAAAAAATTTAACCAAATTTTATATGAAATGATCTTATCATACAAGTCCCAATTGACACTCAACATATCAAAAAGAATGCACCCAAAGCTAAAAATAGGTTGTATGAGTAGTTGATTATCCCCTTTGGCCTTATTGTTTGTACAACATCAGGATTCATTCTCTGATATTTGTGTTGTATCAAGTTAGGGACTTGTGTGGTATCAATCCAAGATATTGTGTTGTATCAAGTCCCTTCTATGTCCTCATGTATTGAGGTGGGATGCTTGTACTATCATCTCATGTTGTATCAAGATTGGAATCTTGACATGTTTTAAGATTGTAGTCTTGTGTTGTATCAAGACTGTGGACTTATGTTGTATCAAGTATAGACTTGTGTTGTATCATGCCAATGATTCTTATAGATGGTATCCTATGAGAATGGATCTCCAATTATAGACATGGACTTGTGTTGTATCAATTCATGTGGTTATACTATGTGATATATTGCTAGTAATGGCCATTGAGTGATAGAAGTATCCTTTAGGGATTAACTACCCATAGAGTGAATTACTTTAGCATATGACTATATGGCTCGGGGTAATATATATGATCATCAGTATGCATGGAATAATTATTCCATGTATGATATGATAAGATGGACAAATAATACACATATGGACCATGCATTAATTATTTAATGATAATTAGATAAAGCATAGAGAAAGAGAATTCGAATTGCCCATGCAAATGTCCGAGTGAACTCAATTTATAAATCTTAAGTAAAATATGAATGCCTCAATCACTGCCTCAGTCAAAGCATCAATTGAACTAGTAATGAATGTAATCAACTAAGTAAAGAAGAGCTTAATGTTCATCAATCAGCATGCATCAGTTAACTAAAGAGATCCATGCAAAAATTAATAATAAAAATTGTGCATGGATGGCTGTAATGCCTCAGTTTTGACCCCGGTTACATTAAAAAGGTACATGATGTATATATTGTAATTAATCGTGGTGTGGAGCTAAAGAAAAAAGCCCCACCATCGATTTGGTTGTGTATGTTTCGGCTATAGGGATCATTGTCGATGGTATATCGTGTTATCCGACACATTATAGTTTTGGCATCATGTAAATATGCACATCAATTAAAATAAACCTACAGCCAGCTACAACGGTGCAACGTTGAATGAAAAGGGCATGATTCCTAAGGTTAAGGGGGGGTTGTCCAACCTGTGGGGGGTCATTGGGAGTTTTCCATGTGTCGACCACCCATTTAAACTTCTGTTGTCGGTTAGTTGGGAGTAGTATTGCTGAGTAGTGGTGGGTGTGGCGGGATTGTCAATCCTTGCCTACGTGCCCACTCCACCAGCAAACTCTCCTCTTCAAGTCGCGTGGGGCAAAAGAAACATTCTCTCCACTCTCCCACGATTCCACTCACGGTTTTGGTCTTGTTCACTCTCCATCGTTTTTCCCATCCTCATGTAGAGAGTCGTCCTCTCACTTTCTCAGGCACAAGAATTCTACGTTGTTTTTCCTCACGTAGGGAGCTGGAGAAACCATTGCTGTCACTCAGGATTTTCAGGTGCAGGAGCCATTCATGCTCGGGGTTGTGTGCATGTGTGTTCCATACTAGTTTCGGTGGTAGGTGTATGTCTCCTTGCTGATTGTGGTCGTGTATGTTGCCGATTGTGGTCTGCGTTTATGTTTTCCCCTGTCCATGCTAGGAGTTTGGCTTCTTTCACATTTGCGGACTTTGTAATGTTTCCATCGTTTTCATTATGAGATTGGGGCTATTATCTTCCCCTAGTTCTGGGTTGCTACCGAGTTGTTTTGGCCATGCTAAGGCCAAGAACAACTCTAAGTCACCTTATTGACTTGAGCTGTGTTCACTCTTTTCGTTTGGGGTTGTCACCCTGTTGTCTTCATCTTCTTCACAAAGCTATGAACTGTTTGTTTTACTGTGGTATGCAGTGTTTGGTCTTCGGATTGTTGAGAGTAGGATTAGAGGCCGGGTATGCTTCAGAAAATTGGTGTTTGGAGCCACTCAAACAAAGTTAGATTGTTGGCTTTCTTCTCCACAGCCCTTGAAGAGTATTGGAAAGGGAAGTCAGGGCCTGAGGAACTGTGAAGTAGAGAAAGGACTGATTCCTGTTGATGGGTGTGTGGATGTCTTAGAAGTCTGGTTAACTCTAGTGTAGGAGTCCTTAGCTCTCCATTGAGGCCACCCGCTTAGCATTTAGCCTTTCCTAGCTCCTTGACGACCTGATAAACCCTACTGTGTGGGCTTGGATGATTTGTGTACCTTGGCTATGTGTAATCCTGCTTTGACCCTTATTCCTTGAGGAATCATGCCCAGCTCGGGGGTGGCAGTGTTGCTGAGAGGTTGATGAGCACGCTGGACTATGGTTGGGTGGAACGTTGCAGCGATGTAGCTGGTTGTGGGACGAATTCTTTTTAAGATGAGTATTCTTGACTATTTTGTCTCTGCATTTATATTTACTGATTAATGAATATGATGAACATGTGGTATGCTTGAATGAATGTATGTTCGCTTCCACTATGTATATGAAGGATTATGCATCTTAGTATGTTTTATGTTTTAAGCTTGATATTTCAACATTATATCCCTGTTCATGTTCATGGGGCTATCTTCCCGGAGGTTTTTGATGGTTTGGGAGCATCCTCCTCGTCGGTCAGAGGGTCGGGGACGTTACAATGGCACTAAGAGTGAAGCATTGATGACACTTAAAGTTACCCTAGTAACTAAGTGATCAACAATCAGTTAAATATGGAGTTTGGTTCACATTCAATTAACATTCAGTTCAAGTAAATTAACATTCAATTCAAGTCAATTCACTTTCAGTCAAGACAGTGAACATTATGTTAAAGTTAATAGAGGAAAGGAAGGGCATTAATGTTGGCATGGAGTGAATTCTAGTTAGATCCTCCTTGTGAATTCACTATGTGGTGCTCTCAGTGTGTTTACTGAGCCTCCTATGGGCTAACTTCTACATGCTAGGGTTTTTGGCTTGTTATTAATATGCTAGGCATATGGTGTTAGTTTTTTTTATCTTATTCAATTTGATTAAGATTTTTACCTAAAAGAATAATAAGCACAACAAGACGCATAAGATATAGAAGATACACAAAACAAAAATATTTTCCTTGGGGAAACCATAAAAAGGAGGAAACCGCACAAACTTCCTCAAAATAGTTCTGTCACTAAGACCATATCAGAAGATGAAAAAACCCAAGAATAGGAAGTCTTCTGTAACTCTCTCTCTCACCTCCTTGTTCTTCTCTCTCTTTTCATGCAAACTTGAGTGAGTGAGTGTGTGTCCAATTGAGGGAGGGCGCCTCCCTATTTATACACATCAAGTGATTGACCTAAAACATGACCAGGTCGACCTCTTAACCTAGTAGGTCGGACTTCATCTAGGGAGACTCAAAAATACATTTTATTATATTCAACTTGGGGACTATTTCCCTGACTTAGAACAAAAGGTTTACCTCAATGACCATATACAATAATGACATCCCAAAAGGATGAAAACACATCTACAATGGGTGTACAACAATATACATTAGAATATCTTCCAAAGTTACAAATACAACAACATATGGAAAGATCAATACACTTGCATACAATTGTTTTGCAGGGTTTCATTGGATATCTCTTTTGCACAACTTAGGTTGTATCTCTTATCATGAAATTTTCTTATGTGTTGTAAACCATTCTTTGCAAATCTATCTATCATACTTAAATAATTGTTGGGTTTTTAATCCTCCGTGTTTGGAGGGTATTTCTAGGGTATATCTTGTTTTTCATGGTTGATTGATTTATATGGTTGATTTATGAAGATGATTTATGTGGCTGATATATTTGTGAGATTTACATGTGGCTGATATAGTTATGAGATTCACATGTGGTTAACATATTCATATGTGACTGATTTATGTGATACATATGTGCTAAAATTGATTGATAAATTTTTTAAAGTTAAAGATTCTTCGATTTTGACCAAAGCATTAACAGGACTAACCAATACACCTACAGCGTTCATGCCTCATGAATGATATTATGTACCCTTCATAGGTAAATTGGTTGTACATCTCAACGGCATACTTATCTTCAATAAAAATTCATATGAGCACTTTGGTAGAGTCTTAACAAAGGTCCTACAAACATTGTTTCGACATAAGGACTTTTCTAACTTATAGATATGCACATTTTCCATGAAGTGCATACGACACCTTTGATAATTTTTAATGAGATGCATGCATGTGGATCCAAAGAATATATCGGAAATTCATGACTAGCCCACCCAGCCAATATCATTGAGTTTTAGTGCTTCCTTAGCTTGACAAACTTTTATTAAAACTCTATTTAGGGCTTCTTAGGCATTACACACCCACTAAACTAGGTAATGTGTTCCAGTACAAAAAATCACACCCCTGTTTGCTTTCTCCTCTAGTCAACCCAGGTTCAAATCCTCGGTCATCAACAAAGACCAAGATACCAACTCAACAGATTAGGGCTCAACTTATAGCACTTGTGACGTAGGTGTAGTCTCACCAGAGATATCCTTATGGGGAAATACCAAAACCAAGTTTATGTAGTTAGGTGGGGATTTCTACTCTTGATGTACCTTATCACAATGCTTGATCGAATCCAGGGTTTATACTTCTTATTCCTTGTGTTTTCATTTAAGATACTAATCTAATTACCAGTTGACACATATTGTAATAATCATCATAACAACCATATACAAATTCATTCAATAAGCAATGCGACAGACATATATGAGGGATTCTTCATAAACAAATGTAGAGTGACACATTCAGTTTTACTTATTTAAAACATACATGCAACATACATCACCACATAAATCAATAATATACAGAGACAACAGTTAACATGGAAACTCATATGGTAAAAACCACAAAGGCACTCTTCATATTGAATGCGAAATATATTAGCACCTTTTGTCTGTGCACTCAAGTTGCAGACTCTTCTCTATGTATTCTTTACAATTCAGACAAACTTCTCTCCCTTCATGCTCTCTGGTTTTAGGTCTAGTTACTTCCTCTATCCTTCACTCCCCTATCAATCCTCACACATCCTAGATCATTCCTCAAGCTAATCAACTATCCTCCTCTTCTCTTCTCTAATAAAACGATCAATAACTAACGTTAGTCCCACACACAGCTTGGGTTCCCCCTTTTATAAGCTTCTACCTATCCTAATCAACTGACTCTTTTCTGTTAGTCGACAAACTGTCATTTCTATTCTCGTACATTCAGTTATAACTAACAATATGGCATTATCAACCCAAAATACAATGATTCTTTATTACCAAAAGCATGCTTTATTCTAACTAACTCCTTACCCACGATAAGATGAGTTGTACTTTTCACTGCTTTTCTCTTATTCTGTTGCGGTTTCTTTTGTCGTGACTTGTATTATCGCGAATCCTTCCTTCATGGCTTCTCTTCCGTCACAACTTCTCTTATCTCCAATCCTTTCATCATTTCTTCTCTTCTGTCACAACTTCTCTTATCTCCAATCCTTCTGTCGCATCTCTTTTTGTTGTCTTGTGACCAGATTCTTGATCTTCTTTAGCATAATTCTAGATGATTCTACCTAATTTTTCCTAGGGCCAACATGCTCCCGACACTCACCTATGGCTCATCCCAGGCCACATTACTCTGAGACCTCCATTTTTACAACTTTACTTTGAAAATCCTGAAATATTTTCACTATGCACGGAGTCTCCTCCCGTACTTTTGTTTTTTTCTTCTTCAAATTTTCGACAAGTTCAGAATTGAGGTGTTCTGAAGTTATAAGTCTTGCTGACTCTACTTCTTGTCGATATTTTTGGTGTACAGGTTGAATTATACCTATAATTTTCTCTGCTTTTTCTTGCAATTCAACGACCCTATTAGTCCTCCTTTGTTGATGTGTTCGCGATGTTGCGTCCTGCTGTTGTAGCCTCTTCATGTCGACAGACTTAGCCATTTTCTCTACTAATGGCAGTTTCTTCATCTTATTTTTCAATTGGTTCACCTCTACCTTAGCAGTGCGTAACTATTCTGCAACTTTCTCTAACTCCTCATCGTCAATCAAAGCTTCCCACATCTGAGAAACTTTCTCAACTTCTTTGGCACAAAGTTCCTCCGCCTCTTTTATTCTCTTTGTAGGATATGTGGCTGCATTTCTTCTCTCTTCCAGTACTTCCGAAGGTGTACTAGGTGTCACCTGTGATTCCAACTCTACAAATTTCTTGCAAAGGTTCTTTGCAATCTCTCCAAGTTGAAACACTTTGGCTTCTACAAACATCTCATTGGTAATGCATTCATGGGTAAAATTGCTGCAAGCAAGTGTTACGGTTGTGTCGAGCCGGTTCTTGTTTTCCTCCCAGGTCTTAGCGTTCGGTTCTACTTCTTTGATTGTTTATTCATCTTATGAACAATATTGTTTGATGCTCTAACTTTCTTGACCAACACTCCTTCTCTAACCTTGATATTTGTTACTACGACATTCTAAATGGCATTTACTTTGTACATCGTCAGTGCAGAGAAATCTATAGTGACATGGACCAAGATTTTGGCCATAGCATTTAGCTATGCTATCCCAAAGTCAAGTGCTTCACCCAACACTTGAGTCTTTATTGGTGGGATGGGTAGCAACACATCACTAGGTAATTCCTTCAACGAGCCAGCTAAGTCCCGTGACTCAAACAATTGTGGTCTATAGTCGACCGCCACTCTTACTTCTTTCACTGCCTTACAGGGTATTTGTAATAAGTCTATGATACTGATGGTTAGCTCTGTTTTCCACTCATCTATCTTCTTGAGGCTTTGATTGGTGATCTCAGTCATTATTTTTGTCAACAATCCGTAATCATTGTTGGTAAGGAAGATAGTTCTAGTTGATTTGTCACCTTTCCTCTTCTTATGATGCTTCATAGACTTCACCGTCTGCTTCCTTGAACTCTCCATTCTTCCGACCAATATTGAATAATGGCCTCAATTTCTGCATCAGACAGCTAATACTTTGTTGCAAGCTATTGGCAATGTGGGTCTTTTTGCGACTACAACAAGATGTGATGGGTTGCGACCGAAAATATGATAATAATTCTGAACTGCTTAACAGTCGCCTCGGTAATTATGACCTGCTTTCTGACATGATATCACATGGCCTTTGCTTCCAAAAATAACTCTTTATTGTTGTCTTTTTTCCTCTTCTTTAAATATTTTTCGAATAATAGATTATGGTATTGAGCTCATCGACATAAAATAGGCACATCTACCCCGTGGTAGTTTGCTAGTTCTTCCCATGCAACAAACGAAATCAAAATAAGTAGCCATGAATAATGAAATGAACTACCTTTCTCCTGTTCCTCCTCTGCATCTACTAACAACTCATTTAGTATATATTGTGACCATTTGAGTTGAACACCTACTGCACATAACACTGCTGCATCAATCATCCCTGTGGTGCACTGGTTCGGTCGCATCTTTCGCAACAATTTGCTAGATAGGACTTTAGCCGCGAACCGAACAATATAATCAGTGATAGAGGAGATGACAAATCCTATGGTGTCTATGATCAGGTCATACTTTTCTTTGAGCTTATTCATGAATACAATGTCATGTAACCACTTATACTATGAAACAATAACTTTATACTAAGAATGAAAACTCTAGCCATAAAAACGATGATTTTTGCATAAAAAATACCAAAAACACCCCCCAAATAGAAAAGTGTTGATACTAGTATACACGTTTTTTTTTTCAGTGTAAAAAATAGAGCCATGGCCTAAACATGGCATACTTTTGTTTAAAAAAAAATTGAAATCAACCCCTAAATTGAAAAATGATTGTTTTCTTCAAGAGATAAGTTACAACTTTTTTTAAACAAAAATGGGTAATTTTTTATTCTTATTTTTATGGTAGGTCACCGGTTTGCTTTGACAAATGCCAAACAACCAATTATACAATAAGAAGAAATGCTTCGAGAAAATCAGTTTTTGAACAAATTTTTACAGATTAAGAATGAATCTCTCAGAATAAGCAATTTGTAGCTTATTTGATTATGAATTATAGAGTTTGGTGAAAAAACCTAGATTCTGCGAAGATTCAAAGGGTTCCTTGAGATAGAAGGCATGCTTTATTTTCCAATTCATCTACAAGAGTATTTATATCCCAAAGAATATGGAAAGATGTGACCCCTTCGGATTTTTTCAGAACAATCCTAATTCTAAGCAGAATTTGATTCAGGGCAAAATTATTTAATTGATTAGTTGAATTTAAAACTTTGATCAATATCTCAGAATCACCGAAAATATGGATTGACTGTAATCCTTTCTCCTTTGCTATATGACATGCCATGAGGAGGCTGTAACATTCAGACTGGTTATTTGACATGACTACCAGACCCCAACAAAATCAAGATTCAATCAGTCTATTTGGAGAGAAAACCAGACCCCAACAAAATCAAGATTCAATCAGTCTATTTGGAGAGAAAACCACACCCCCAGCTCCAGATATCTCGGGATTTCCCTTGGATGCACCATCAAAGAAAATTGTCGCCGTAGAGGAACTCATCCATATTTCCTTAAAAGCATCAGGGCTACCATGGAAACGCCAGGGATAACTAATAGGTTTAACGTAGACAATTTTTCTCGCTCCTATTGAGGGGGGTCCCAACCAAGATAAAAACGCTAAGGGAAGAGATGAAGTGGACGTAAGGATTCCTGCATATTCGGTAATCAACAATTTGATGCTATTAGCCATGATCTAAGGGGTCGTAACCTGGTTGCTGAAGATCCAATTGTTCTTGGCGATCCATATTTTCCACCACGTGCATTTTGGAATTAGAATCCAAAGCTTGAAATAATCAGAATATTTCTTAGATTTTTTAGGACAATGCTCAATCTAGGAAAGAAAAAAAGTGATGACACAGTAAATTTCTGTGGGAGAGATTTTACAATATTTTAGAGCTGTGGAGAACAACATCCCACACATTTTTAGCAAATACACAGTCTAATAAGAGATTGTCTGTCGACTTAGCAGCTAAATTACATAAACAACAACGATAGGGTCCAAAAAATCCATGTTTTAACATATTTTCACCTGTCAGCACTTTATTGTGCATAAGAAACCATGAGAAAAAAATTACCTTGTGAAGGCAGTTAGAGGACCAGACCAATTTCCAAGTAGTGGGGGACAGGATTGACAGAAGAGGAGCTTGTAATCCAGAGAAACCATTTGCAGATGAGTAAATTCCAGACTAGCCCCATTTGTCTTTAAGGGAGCAATGAACTGGAGAAAGACCTGATAGGAAGGAAATCAAAGTAATTTTTTGAGGACTAAGATGTACTGGGAGCTCAGGAAGAGATGATCCTGCCCAGTTGCCATTGTTATCCCATGTGCAGATATCCACCAAATGAAGCAAACCTTTGTTAGTTAGCCAACTCTTGATCTCATCTAACAGAATGATAGAAGAAAGGGGATAAATTCCTGAGATTTTATTCTCCCAGAGAAGGATCCTCTTCCCATATCCAGGGATTATGAAGAGACGTTGATTGAATTTGTCAATTCCTCTTCGCTAAGAATTCTAGATAACTATTCCTATGGGGGTTCTAGAAGTTGATAAGTTTCTCAAAGAGCCTCCCTTAAGATATTTCATCCTAAAAATCTTACTGATAGGGTGGTTTTTTTCCACATAAATTTTCCAAATGAGTTTACCTCCCAATGCGAGATTATCCAATCCAGGGTCTTGGATTTGCAGTCCACCTTCTGAAATAATCCTTTTAAGAATATCCCAGCTTACCAGAAGCATATTGTTCTGATTTCCTTTGTCGCCATTCCAGAGAAAATCTCTCAAAAGTTTAGATATCTGAGACGAAACAGACTTGGGGCAAGCAGCAAAGAGGATTGAAATATGGGAAAAGTTGAAAGTACTTCCTTGATCAAAATCAGTTTTCCTGCGCTGGTTAACCACTAACTACCCCAAGAAGTGATTATGTATTTTAACTTAGATATTACTTCGAGCCAGAGAGAAGGAGGGCTTTCTCCAAGAGTTAAAGGTAGTCCCAAATATTGTATCTTCTCCCATTTATCAAATCCAGGGAAACCCAAGGAGTTAACAATTCTGAGTATTGTTGAATGATCTACATTCTAGCCATAAAAAACATTTTTGTTTGTTTGTTATTGATTAGGGATCTCGAAATAAGACATAAATTTTGAAGGATTTCATTGAAGGCACGAGAAATATTCAAAGAGGCCCCTCAAAGAAGGAGAGAATCGTCAGTTAAAAGGGCATGGTTTATTGGGTCCACACCCCTAGCTATCTTTATGCCCAAAATGTAACCAACTTCCTTATCAGCTGAAATTTTTTTGCTGAGGGTTTCAGCCATCAAGATGTAAATAAAGGGAGACATCGGGCTTGAAAATAATCCTTGCTACATACCCCACCTTTTTTCTCATTTTAAGATAAAGAGATATTAAGATCTCTTGTGACTATTATATTTGAAGGAGAATTGGTTTCAATGAAATCTGAAAGCGTTTTCCAGCATTCTTTATTTTCATTGAAATCAACAGGAATGTAGAGATTAAAGAGAGCCAAGGGTATCTTGTTGGAGATATGATAAAGTTCAGTAAAAATCAAGTTATGGGTGGAAAAACAATGATTTAGCTGAAAATTTTCAGTGCTCCAAAGAGTTGCAAGACCCCCAGATGTGCCTCTCGTACTGAAAACTTTGCCAGCATTTAGATTCCATTTGGTTTTAATTAACAGGAGTAAATATTCCTCCTTGATCTCAGTCTCTTGAAGCAGGAGAATGCCAGAGGGAGCCATTTTCAATAAGTCCTTGACTGCTTTTGCTTTGGTTAGGTTCCCCAATCCTCTGCAGTTCCAAGAGATGGTCTGCATTATTTACCTGAGAAGGAGGGAGTAGAGGATCCCTTGATGGGTCGAGTCCTCTTGCTTTTTCCAAATGAAATTTCAATGGTGGATTGATTGCCCCGCATCTTTAGTCTATCAGCCGCATCTTGTCAAGCCTCCTTTCTAGACTTTCTGCCAGCCTTTTTCGAGAGTTGTTCAATGCAGTCTTCATTGGAGGAGCCATAGCTATCAACCGGCTTATTTTTAGTTATGTATGCATAAGAGGGATAAATATTATCTTTGATTGGAGAATTTTCTTCCTGCAGAGATTCACCAATACTAAGTAGGTCTGAGATAGATTCTCCAACTTGTAACATGGATCCTGAATTAACTGCTGGGACAACATCCTGCTCTTTGAGTTGTTGCATCTTCCCTTCTTCAAGAATAGGGACTTCAAGAGGGCTTAAGACTGCAAAATGATTGGAGGATGCTATGGGATTTTCTACAACTCTTCCCAGCAGCAAAGTATCCTTTCAAATTATTTCCTTCTTTACCTTTCTTTATAGCATTCTGATTAGTATTTCTTGATTTATGGATTTGAGTCCATTGTTCATCTTTCTCATTTTCTAAGTCCTCTTCTATTTTTTTTTTTTGCAATTGCGGGAAAAGTGTCCATAACCATGGAAGAACCGACACTTGAAAGGAATTTTCTCATAGTCCAATTCCTGGATGTAAGACCATTCAACTATTGTTAGATTGATCTCCTATGGAACTCCAATCTCCAAATCAGCTTCAATGCATATTCTGGAAAATGAATATTGATCTTTTCGTTATGCCCTGTCTATGTATTTACCAAGCCTATTCCCGATGGCTTCCAGGGAGTCTGAGTTCCAACAATGTAAGGGTAAGTGAAGGAGCCTTACCCAGAAAGGAACTGCGGACATAACATCTTGGGTAGGATCAAAATTCGGGGTCCATTTGTTCAGATAGAAACCCTGAGGGACCATGAAGTATGGACCATTTTGGAAGATGAGGCCCAAGGTCTTCACTTGAGTCAAACACAAAGACGAAGTATCCTCTACCAAAAAAGTGGTTTCGAATGCCTTCAGATACTAATGCCCTCCATTTTATCTGAACCCAGCCATCGATAGCCTTAGGAGAAGGCCAGAGACTAGTAAATTTCCCAATCAGTCCACGCTCAACAAGATTTAGATCCAATATGCAGATCATATTAGCAAGCAACTCAACAAAGGGGATGTCCACCTTCTTCACAAATATCTATGAAGGACCACCTTTCCTCTTACCACAAGAAGCAACCAGATGTTGAAATGCTTTTGATTTGGGTTGAAGAGTAGGAGGAAGGACCCCACCAGTATCCATTGAAGAGAAGGTTCAACTTGCCAAGACAAGAAAATAAAGCAAATAAGAAATATATGTAGATGCAAGCCCACTGAGCTGAAAAAGAGATCTCACCAATAGCCATCAAAGAAGAGAAATCAACGTCCAACGCAGAGCAAAAGAGCCTCACTTAGCAGCAGAGCCAAATCAGACTGGCACACAGAGAACAATCCACCATACACCATAGCAACCTACAAAAAAGAGCACGACCAACGTGGGAAACCAAAACTGAGGTCTGGTGGTCTTCTTGGACGATTTTCTCTGCTTCTTCCCCTAAAAATCCAACATATTGAGATTCTGGGGAAAACTCCAATGAGAACTACAGAGCCTCTGCACTCTTACAATCGAAATACACCAAAGAGGCCTTCAATTAACAAGGCAAGTAGGTACAGGATCCAGCCTCCAACGTAAAAATATTTAAAAATGCTTCTTGGAGCAAAAGAAAACCCCTTCGCCTAGCGTTATGAATCGATAAATTACAAATTTTAAAAAACTTGCATATTAAACAAAAGCAAATATTTCGTAAATAATTTCACCACTCTAACCATTTGAAATCAAACAAATTATGATGTGATTCATAATGAAATCACATATTAGACCCTACAAGAACAAATTATTCATATAAATTATCAAAAAATCCTTTATAGTTTCAATTACAAACATCATGCTAATAAAAAACATCTAAAATGTTTCATGTGAAATTATTCAAAATCATCCATGGATTCTGAAATCCCATCAGAATGTTTATTTTCTACAGATGAATGACTGTATATAATAAACAAATAAAAATTAATCTCCTAACCCCCTTACCCCCCATTAAATTACATTAAAAAAAAAATTAAACACCCCAGCCCCTAACCCCCAAACCCCCAATAACACTACATTTACAAAATTTAAAACACCGCTTGCTAACCCCTAAAGCCCCCAACAACATTAACTCCCCCACAACATTACATTTAAAAAAAGATCTAAAAGATTTAAAACACCCCCTAATCCCCTAACAACATTACATTACCCACCCCTAACCCCCACATCATGACATTATTTTTTTTTTTTAAATTCTAACCCCTTAACACCTCGTAAGGTTACATTTAAAATGTATAATAAACCAACCCCTAAAATTTACATTTAAAAACATTTAAATTTTATAATTAACCAATCCCTAAATTTTACATTTAAAAACAATTTTTTTTTAAATATTTACATACAATTTACTCATAAATTAAAATAACATTATTTAAATTGAATTATGTAGCTAATAATATGGTCAGAATATTCAAATCTATAAACAATACTATATAAGAAAACAATAATGGCGATATTTATATTTACATGATCTTGACGAGTGAGTAAAATAAATTGTTGAGGTCGTAAAATGAATTGTTTTTTAGAGTAGCATGATCATTTGCGATGGTTGAGGTTGTAAAAGTGAATGTTCTTGATTGATGTTGTGGCCGCAAGGTTTTTTGAATTCCGGTGACAGAACGTAACTTTCGTATGTGGTTGTAGGGTGGTAGGTTGCATTTGATCGTTTGGCATAGATAATGTATATGATTGAGCTATATTCTGTGATTAATTTGTTTATTAACAGAGGATTATCTGGATCTTTGGCGTGATTTTTCATAGCTTTGCCATTTAATAGGATGCTTTCTTGGGCGACGAGTTTGGTATGCTTTCTTTCTTGCCGTATATTTGCATTTATTTGCAAGTGGGATTAGGGCTCCTAATCCTGAATTTGGCTTTATCTATGCCTGTTTGATCTGGTTTAATCTTGGTTATACGACAGTTCTTGCTGATCTGTCTTTTGGGTTTCAAACCTTCTTTATGACGTTTTGGAGGTTTCTATCAGGGCCTTTTATTACGCTCAGTTTGTTTGTACTATCAGCCTGATCTGTTTGGGATTCGGGTCATCTAGCTCGTGCATTTACCGCCACGTAATGATGTTTATATCGATCAAGAAACTAGCTCGTACACCGCCGGGTAAGCTCGTTAAATGTGATAGTAAGGGCATCAAACAAAAGGTTTTGATGAATTCCAAAGAACATTCTAGAGCGTTTTATGAGAGGGAGGTCATGGGTGTTCCTTTGCTATGTTCGGTTGATGAAAATGTGTGTCCTCATGTGTTATCAGGTTTGATTGTGGTGCAGCCAATCGGAAGGTCTATTGGCTCACACGTGGGAAATGAGCTACCTGTAGCTGATGCTTTAAAGTGTCTGGTTAATCCTTTGCCCGGTTTTGTGGGAGTCGATGGAGTGAAATCAATGGATTTGGTTCATAATCCTTTGGACATTGGTAATATCTTGGCGGGCTCGGGCCAAGCTTTAAATGGCTGCACTGTGTCGGGTCATAGAGGTGATCAGGATGCCCATATTCAGTGTTCGGTTATTCCGGATTCTTGATGGGGTTGGTGATTACTCTGGTGCAATAAAACATTATGGTCCTGGGTCTTCGTCCAAAAAGGAGTTTATATCGGCTTCAGTAGGGAATGCTGGTTTGTGTGATAAATCGGGTAATTTGGGAGTGGGGGCTTCTTTGGTCTCTCATGATGTTTCTGTTGATTCGAGGAGTTTTACTCGGAATTCAACCTCTGGTAATGATTCCGACCACAATGAGGTTTTCTGGAATCAGCCTTTCTTTAAGCTTGTACCTTCGGTGAATAGGGCGAAGAAAAAGCGTCCTTCGAAGACTGTTAAGAAAACTGATCAGCCAGTTTTGTTGACTATGGGAGAGGACGTATGTTTGAATGATATAGTTCTAACTAACGCCATGACTCTGGTTGGTCTCTTTGGTAGCCATAATTTTAATTCTGATAGTCTGCATGGATGGGTAGCATTGGCCTGGAAAGATGTTCTCAGTTTCCCTCCGGTGATATTTTTGCTACCGAGAGGCTGGATAGCTTTTAATTTTTTTTCCAAGGATGATGCGGAGTGGGTCCTGGCTGGTGTTTGGCGGTGGGATAATGCTGGTATTTTGATCAAAAGATGGACTCCATTGTTTGATCCTCGCATCGAAAGGTATGACCAAATCCCGATTTGGGTTAAACTCCCCAATTTACCTTTTGAATATTGGTCGGCAGATTTTTTTAAATTGGTGGGTAACTCCTTAGGATCTCATCTGGAAACTGATTTTTCTTATCTGAAGACAGGGGTGTGTTGTTTGGGGCGGGTTCTTGTGCTGATTGATATTAGGAATGGATTACATACTGAGTTAATTATTATAAAGGGTGGTATTGATTTCATCCAGCCTCTGGATTACATGGGTACCCCATTTAAATGTTTTCGGTGCCATGTTTTTCGCCATCTGTTGAAGGATTGCTCCCTACCTTATAATAAGAATCCTTCTGTTTCTGTTCGTAAAACCTGGCGGGTTAAAAATAGGGAGTTATTTGCGGATGATATGGAGGGTACTGATAAGGAGGGTTTGGGGTTGCAAAAGAAGGGTTTGGCTTCAGATCTTGTTTCGACGGATTTGAATCTTTTACCCAAGCCTTTAGATGGTTTACGTTCGCCATCCTCTACTTTGACAGTCAAACCTTTAAGTAATCTTTCTTTGTATGATCTTGAGGGTCTAGGGAGAAACCTGATTGACATTGATCTTTATTATGCTCAGTCTGATGGGCTAAGGGACCTTGGGTTTGTTTCTCCTCCTAAAATCATTCCAGCTGTATCCAAGGGTTACTTTTTGCACTCTTCTTCGAAATTTACTAAAGTTGGATTAGCATCAGCTTGGGATCCAGATGGGTTAAAAATTTCTGATAAGGGTAACATCGGTATCTGTGGGAAAGCTTATTCTGATGAGTTGGTTGGTTCTGAGGCACTTAGAGCATTGAAGGCCTCTACAGTGTTCCCCTCATGATATTTATGACCCTTAATTGTAGGGGTTTGGCTAGTTTATCCAAAAAACTAGCAGTTAAAAGATTGATCGACGAGCAATCTTTGGATGTTATTTTTCTACAAGAAACAATGTTTGATGGTAGTGTGTTGGTGATGGAATTGGAATCAATGTTGAAGGGTTCGCAGTTTATTTCGGTTGATGCTAAAGGTATATTTGGGGGACTTCTTTTGGGTTAGCGGTCTAAAAAATTTCTTTTTCTTAATGCTTGGGCTATGTCTTCGGGTCTCTGTGCTGTTCTACACTCTTTTGATTTGCAATTGGATTTATGTTTTATAAATCTCTATGGGCCTTATACTGATCGAGAAGTCTTCTGGAATAATCTTTCAGCTATGGATTGTTTCAGTTATCCTAACTTGGTTGTCGGTGTTGATTTGAATTTCTCTTTGGGCCATTCTGAAATTGGGGGTGTAAAGGCTAGAGTGGATGTTTTAGTTGATTTATTCACTCACCTGTTTGAGAGTCTTGGTATTATTGATATTACTCCTTTGGATACAAGACCAAATTGGTCTAATCGTCATATTGGATCTGAAAGTATAAGTAAAAGGTTAGACAGATTACTCTTATTGACTGATTTTCTGGACAGGGATTTTCTTTTAAAACAGTGGATTGGTTGTGGAGGAGACTCAGACCATCAACCTGTTTGCTTACATATTTTACCCTGTACTCCCAAGGCCCATTGTCCTTTTAAGTTCAACACCTGTTGGTTAGAGCACATTGAGTTGGTTGATTTATTGAAAGCTTTCTGGAAGGTTTATGATGCATTGTCTGAGGTTTCACCTGCTTCCTAGTTTGCTTCCAACCTTAAGAAGTTGAAAGATGTTTCCATTGTCTGGTCGGTGAAGAAAAAGGCTCAGGATATTAAGGACCTTGTCGATATCGAAAGAGAATTGAAGAATTATATTGACAATATGGGCATTGGGTTTTCTTCGGAGATGGAAAAGTTATCCATGATCGAGCTTGAATCCTGTAAGAGAACTATTCTTTGTGATAGGGAAAAAGAAGCTCGTCAGAAGAGTAGGGTTTTATGGCTTGTTTGTGGAGATGACAATACTCCATTTTTCCATAAATAGGTTGCGCACAGGAAAAATATAAATTCCATTTGGAAAATTTATGATGATTCTGGTAATCTGGTAGAAGGTTCTGAGGCTATTGCGAAGGATGGGATTTAGCATTTCGAGACTTTGTTCAAGGAAGAAGATGACCTTCATCTTCCTGAAATTGTGCTTAGTGTTGGCTATTTTCCTTCTGTTTCTTTAGATGATAACTTTGAACTTATGAAGCCTGCTACTTTGCTTCATATTCAGTATATTCTTTCCATTAGTAAAAATGATAAGAGCCCGGGACCTGATGCGATCCCTGTTGAGGTTTTTAGATGTCTTTTTGATGTTCTGGGAGAGGATCTTCTGAGAGTTGTTGACCTTTCTAGGGTTAGTGGAAAAATACCTGCAATCTTCAATTCAAATTTTCTTGCTCTTATCCCTAAGATTGATCAACCTTTATCCTTTGAGGATTTTAGACCTATATCTTTGTGTAATTTTGTTTACAAAATTATTGGTAAGCTTATCTCTGTTAGGATCAAATCTGTGTTGGCTAGATGCATATCTGGTGAACAGTTTGGATTCTTGCCAGGCAGGTAGATACATGATGCTGTCAGTGTCATTCAGGAAGGTATGCATACCATGAATAACAAAAGTATTAAGGATGTTATGCTAAAAATTGATCCATCTAAAGCATATGATCGGGTAAGTTGGACCTATCTCCGAGTCATTCTCTCCAAAATGGGTTTTGTTGGGAATTTTATTACCTGGGTTATAAGCAGTCTTTCCTTTGTTTCCTTTTCCTTTCTCATTAATGAAGTTGCAACTTCTTTCTTCAAATCTGGTAGAGGACTTAGACAAGGTTGCACTTCGGCACCTTTACTATTCCTTATTGTGGTTGAAGGGTTAAGAAGGGCTCTTCTTTATGCCAAATACTGTGGGAACTATCATGGATTATCTTTTGGAAATGATATTGTATTAACTCATATACTTTTTTTGGATGATGTTGTAATGGTCAATGATGGATTTGAACAATCTCTGTCTACTTTATATGAGATTCTTATGATCTTCTATAAGGCATCTAGGATGAAGATTAATAATGATAAATCTTCTTTATATTTTTCTTGTCTGGAAGACACAACGGTTATCACTTTACAGAATATTTTTTCATTTCCTATTTATAGAGTTGGAAATGGTATGAAGTATTTGGGTTTTTTTCTCAAACCATGCAGATACCTATTAAAGGATTGGGATTGGTTGATCATTAAGGTGGAAAAGA
This sequence comes from Pseudotsuga menziesii, assembly GCA_001517045.1. Lineage (NCBI taxonomy): Eukaryota > Viridiplantae > Streptophyta > Pinopsida > Pinales > Pinaceae > Pseudotsuga > Pseudotsuga menziesii. Next base: position 80,187 of record LPNX010224968.1, read on the forward strand.
GGATAAACAATTGGAGCTTCCGTTGGTTATCTAAGAGAGGTAAGTTGATACTGATTAAATCAGTATTAGAGGCCATTCCGGTCTTTTGGATACCTATGGGGGCAATTGAGAAAATTAGAAAGCTCTGTTTTAAATTTCTTTGGTTCGGTAATCAAAAGTCCTATGGTATGCCCTGGATATCCTGGAAGATTCTGGCTAATCCTAAATCTTTGGGTGGTTGGGGACTGAAAGTTCCTGCTGTTTTTGCTAAAGCCCTAGCAGCAAAAAATGTTTGGAACATTATTAATGGTTCAGGTCTCTGGGTCAACATTACAGTGCATAAATATATCTATCCATTGAACATATTGGAATGGATTAGATCTCCAGTTAAAAAGAAAAAAATGCATTTCAATTTGTTGGAAAGCTGTGCTCTGGGCATTTGATATTGTTGGAAATTTCTTGGTTTGGAAAGTTGGTAATGGGAATGCGGTTCGTATTGGTGTAGATCCGTGGATAGGATGTAAATGGTGACATTATTTACCCCCTTCCATGATTGAAAAACAACATTTGGCAGGTTTCTTTGTTTTATCTGACATTGGTCTTCATGGTTTGACAGATTTATTGGCTCAGCAATGGACTAATGTGGATTTTATAGGTTTTACTGACCCTTAGGAGATTGATTTGTGGAATGGTTACTTAGCCATTCTAAAATCTAGTCATGCAAGTATTTCTATTGAGGATGATACCTTGGTTTGGAACTTAACCAAATCTGGTAAGTATAGGCCTAAAGAAGGTTATGCCTAGCTTATGCACAGGGAGTTGGATAATATTTGGTGGTGGAAAATTGTATGGAAACTGAAATGCCCACTTAAAGCTAAAATCTTTAGTTGGTTTATCTTATCTGGTAAGGCATTGACATGTGATGTTGTTATTTTGAAAGGGAGAGAAGGTCCTGGTAGGTGTTACTTGTGTAAGCAGGATTATGAATCCAATTTTCAAATTGGTGTGGAATGCCCATTTACACAGTCTGTTTGGTTACTTATTGCTGATACATTAAAACTCAATAACCTCTGGAGTGGTGCTTCTGTGTCAGAATGTTTTAAACATTGGTGCTTAAACATGGAGGTTGCAGGATTTAAATCATTGCCTATATTAGTCTTATGGTTCATTTGGAAGGCTAGAAACAGGTCTTGTTTTGAGGAATTTTAAATGACACCAGCTCAGGTATCCAGCTATAGTCTGGGTATGTTTAAGGCTCTGCCGCATAATAGTTCTGTGGTTTCTATTAGAAATATCTCTGTGGAAGCTATTGATAATTCCTTTGCTTGGGGTTGCTTTGATGGATCTGCAGCAGGGGAACCAAAACTGTGTGGTGATGGAGGTATGCTGTTTTTATCTGATGTTCATTTTTCTCCTTCAAGGCTGGATTAGGATTGGGTACTAATAATTTTGCAGAATTATGTGCCCTTAAGCTTCTTCTCTATCTGGAAAGGAGGAACTCAGTGGTTAAAATTCAGGTTTTCGGTGATTCCCAGTTAGCTATTAATTGGGCATCTGGTAAGTATCAATTAAGGAATTTAGAGCTAGCCATGATTCTACTGGATGTCAATAGGTTTACTGATTCTTTCGAATCTATTGTTTTCAAACATATCTATAGGGAAAGAAATTCTGCTGTAGATGCGTTGGCAAAGGCTGGAGGTAGGATATTGGAAGGATTCTGGTCAATTATGGAACATCGTGCTGATGAAGTTGTGGAAACCTTTCAGGTTTTCTAAATTGACAGTTTCTATGGGCCATGGGGGTGTGCTGATAGTTTGGTATTAGCATGCTCAGTTCTCTATTTTGAGCATTTTTTTGATGACATTATCTTGGGACAGTGAGATGTTATGAGAACAGTTTGCATTTTTGATAAGCTTTTAGGCCTTGGACTTCTAAGGTTTATATGCTTTTATGGGTTTTTTGAAGGACACCTTTAAAAGGTTTTTTGGATAATGGATCATATCCATGTTTGGCAATATCAGTGAGCTAGATTGATGTCTGTTTTTTCAGATGTGTTGATTGATCAGAGGACAAGTGATCAAGTTTTGGTTTGATGTTGAGAACAGTGATACTGTTTTTTATTGAGCAGTTTTTTCTGGTGATGAAGATCATATTGTATATGAATAGTCTATTCTTATGGATTATGTCTTTAAATAGTTTTTAATGAGCTCTTTATGGAGTATTTTTCGACTGTAATTACCAGCTTCAGGTTGGGTATTTTTTGAGATAATGGATTTTTTTCAAGTCATATGCTGAATGTAAATAAAAATATTTACGATTTTTTTCCATTGAAAAAAAGAGTAAAATAATGAACATAGTTTTTATTTTTTTAATTTTATTCATGTGCATGGATTTGTATCGGATAGAATAATGAACAGAAAAGGTATTTTTTTTCCATGTGCATGTATATTCGTTGTTTAGTGTTTAATTTCAACCATCTTGATCGATTAAAAAATGTCCAATTAATCTAAATTTACAATTTAAATCATTATTTAAATTGATTCAGAGATATCAAATTAATCTAAGCTTAGAATTTTTGAATGAGTAGAACTTTGAATTATTGTAACCAAATTTCAGTCAGATTAGAATATGGGACGGGTTATCCCACACATTTTCTCAGCAACATGATGAGAAATTTAAATAGTATTAATGGCAGCGTACAATTAAAATTAAAAAAAATCATTCGAGTGATTTGAAAGACACTATACTATAATCTTTATATTATTTTAAACAAACCGAAAAGCGACATGATAAAGAATGTTGGAGAAGCATGTCACACCCCATGTAAATGTGTTCATCAATATTAACTATCTTGCCGACTATTTTCCATTTCAGAGTCGGTGTATGACTACGAATACCGACTCGACGTCAAACTCCTTTTATATTATCGTTAATGTTAACGCAAAATATTAATATAACAAGGTTGGTCAACTTTCTTGATCGTAAATTCATAAAGTGCATAGTCGAGACTCAAGAGCAAGAGTTATCTATTGAGCTGCAAAGCATTTATTGTGGCTGCAGTAAGCTTCATGATCGTTAGCTCTCAAAAAATCTTTTCTTACTTGTGGCACGATTATACAAGTAAAGAAAAGATTTTTGAAGTGATTTCAATACACTTTTTAAAAATAACCCAGTGAAACATATATTTTTGGGTGTAAATAGAAGCTTTACTTTATAATAGCATATGAAAAAAAGTGACAAAAGTATGTTAGTGCTACTATATGAAAGGCACTAGCATTATACACATTCTACTAACAACAAGACGGGATGCATGTGGAATTAACTTTACATATTAGATATAATACTCACTCAACATTATTTAAGCTGAGATGCTTGCGGAGTTAACTTTACCTATTAGATATAACTTTCACTTACCTGTATTTAAGCTGAGATTCAGGTGGATGGAATTAACTTTTATGTATTATATATAATTTTAACTGGTCTTTATTTAAGCTGAAATGGAGGTGGAATTAACTTTAAGGTGAGAGATATAATTGTCAAAACCCCATATTTTCACAAAAATTTAAAATTTTGAGATAACAACAACTGCTAAAACTTGCGGTTTACTAACAACTAAAGGTTAGCAATAAAAGAAACAGTCAAGTGATTAGTTTTACAAAATCTCAATTAAGTTAACTCAGTAGTTATCTTTTGTAACAGGAGTAAGGTTTACTTGCGTATTGTTTTATTTCTGTTTACTGATGAGTTTCTTCATGTCAAGTAGGTGGAATCTAACTTTTGAATCTGGGGCTCACTTAGCATTTATGCTAACGCAGAAGATTACTGGTTCTTACAGGTTTACAGGTATGATCGAACAAGCAACGTTTTAAAATTCATAAAGTATCCAACAGTGTTTAATTTGCAATTATAAAGCTTAGTAATTAAGCTGCTAAAATCCAAACAACTTCCGTGAGGTAAAACCATTTGGCTTCCTTCAGTTTTTCTTGTAACAAAGTTCAGATGTATGTAGCAACAGTAAGATATGTTTTGTGGCTCTAAAACTATAATCTCAGTCGCAAAGTAACTTCTACTTTAGTCTGCATAACTTGCAATGTTATAAATATTGCTTTGTCAGTATGTATATATTAACATATTATCTTATCTGTGTAACAAATGTTCGGGGTTTATTTTCTGCGAGGAAACTTACAACCTGTAAACTTTTGACAGTATAAGTTTGATTTGTACAAATAAAAACCATAATGCCTTCTCACAAGAAATCATTGTTTGCCTATACTTTATATTCATATCGAACCATGTGGTTCTAATGATTCCGGACTCAAGTAGGATCATTCCTATTCAATTTCTTATTTTTCTATAATACTCTTCTTGTATTAAATTACTGTCTACAAACAGTTTTACTAAGATTGAAGCTCTTGAAAAAGGTCGACTTTCTAGTTATTTTGTATAATTCTATAACCATTTTACTAACCAATAGACATGGTGAATCATTATCAAATACCAAGTTGAGTCACAACCAAAATCTATCAAAGTTTCGTCGCTCTGAACTATGTAAAAGAAATTCATAAAAGTGTTCTTACAATACACTTTGTCAACTTCATAGTTTTGCTACCATTTGATTAATTAGTTCCTATATGACTTATAAACATGCATAATCTATTTTGTTTAATAGACATTCAAGTATATAATTAGTTCAAGGTCATAAACAAGCCTAAAATAGAGTTTATGATTCTACATAATACTACGTTATGCCATTTTATAAATGTTACAATTTGAAATGTCGTTTTACAAGAGATTATCCATGTATAGACTATAATATTTCTTCATAAGAGAACTATAGTTGTTTAGTGGTTATAAATATTTTAACTTGAGCTCTCCCATATAACATATGTCTTCTATCCATATCAAGGTCAATGTTTGAAGGAAAGAGTTATTAACATCCATATCGTATTAGTGATGTTACAATATTAGTCCTATGGTTAATGATGGAGTGAGTTTTATGCATGAACAATTTCGGGCATTAACCAAAGTTTTAAGGTGACACTTCTTTGCTAGGTCAACGTAAATCATAACGTTGATATTCTAATACTGATCTAGCATATGATATGATGAATAGTGTAATTGATTTACAAGGAAATAATTTGGTTTATGATATAGTTTACACATCGCGTTCAATGATTAAATAATTGGTTATAATTGTATGCAGGCGACTATAGAAAACGATCCACTGCATGGTTTAATTTAACGTGACCACGAGGTCTTCTCCTGGCCAAGCGTGGAAGATATAAGAATCCCTATAACCCTAACCCTCTTCATTTCTTCTCTGCAGTTCACGCTGGCCCTTGAGGCTGCTTTGCTTGGCTTTCATGGCGGCCGTAAGCTCTCCTTCGTTCCAGTTTTCCCGAGTCCTGGATTAGCGTTGCCTTTGCCTCTGGTATATGGTTTTAAAGCCATTCTTAGTGGCTATGAGTTCTCACTCTAAAATCTTTGTTGAGTTTATCGTTTCCCTTGGCTCGCTGTCTGTTCAAACTTTCTATCGTCGTCCTCGTGGCTCACCGTTGCGTGAGGTTCAGTCTTTACAGGCTGTTGGGTTTATAACTGCAAAGTCCGTTGGTGACAGTAACTCCATGAGACTGTTCGACGTTTTAAATCTACAGGTAAAATTTGTTTTTAGTGTTCATTTAACTTGCAGCAGGTGTTTTTGCTGTTATGATAGTATAAACAATTCTTAGGTTATTTATTTTCTGACCTTTGTCTTTGAATCTCCTTGCAGGGGGCTCATGACTATGTACCTTCACGGTGGAGGAATTTTGCAGATAGTCTTCAAATTTCGTGGCTCATGGCTTAATACGGGTAAGCCCTGTGGTCAAAATGTTGGGTTTTACCCTACTTGTATCAGGGTGGTCATTTGGAATAACCCAGAGTTGGGGAAGCTTTCCTAGACACGCCATAAGATATGCGGTCTCTTTTACAGGTCGTTTGTTGATTTTCCAAGTTTCAAACCCTCACTAGTCAATGGGTAAACTCGGTTTTAAACTGAGCAATGTAAATAGTTTTGTTTTGATGTTTTAGCTTTACGGCTTGTTTAAAATTTAAACAATAGTTCTCTTGTAAAGACAGTTCTGTCTTCAAGCTTGTCTCGATTTATTGAAATGCTTAACATTATGCTCTGTGTACTCCGGGTTTTTATCCTTCTTGGCTGTAAGCGAAGTTTTGTGCTCTATTTAAAGTACTCTGTAAAATTTTATTATTAATGTTTTTAAGACTGATACATACAGTCATAGTTTAGTTATAATTCTTGCTCATTTTTGCTCAGAGTTATGAGCTAGGGTTTTTCCTGTGGAAACCCTCGTTTTTAAAACAAATTATTCTATTTATTTTTAACAAATTCTGTTCTTATTTAAATTGGCTTTTAACTAGTGTTACAATGTATTGGGAAATTCTTGTTTATAATAATTACCAATGCCTTTTTGTTTGTCCTTAAAGGACTGTAAGTAATTTATAATAACCTAGTTGTTTAATAGTTACATAATCCAATTAATTTGATTTATAACTTCAATGTATTGACATCTGTAATTGTAATATATATAAGGGTTTCAACCCTGTCATTTGCTTTTATAGATACATCCTGTCTGTAAAATTAAAAGGAACAGTTCTTTTTATAAGTATATATTTTGTAAATGTTGTTCATTAATGTATTCTTGTTGTTTTTCCTATTGAAATAATAAAATGGAAATGATAGAATAACTTAAATATTATGAATAAGTTTGTTCTTAGTACCATGTTTATTCTTTACATTTCTTTACTTAGTTAATAATATTTGTTAGTGTTAAATTACTATGATTAGTAATTAAACTGTATATTTATTAGTTTATACCTTTATTGAATTAATATAAACAAATAGTTTAGCTGTAACTTTTCTACTGCATAAGCAAGGGGTTAATGAATAAAATACAAAGAAAATATATATATACATGACACAGTTTATCATCCTACATAAATAAAAAAATAATGTACTGTATTAAATACATCTTATTTACTTGAGTAACTTATTACTATGATAAACCTGCTACTTGTAGTGAGTTATGGCTATTTCTTTTCTATCCTACTTACATAAACAGGCTGGTTAAATAGTAAAAAGAAATAGACAAGTTATTGTTCTTTTCTGAAAATAACCTACAAACAGAAATAAATTATTCTGATATTATGAAATATATAATACATCTATTCAATTCAATCTTCTATCATATTCTTCATCTATTTTTAAACACACTACCTATGCTAGAGTACGGTCTAGTTTATTCCAGACGGGGAAAAACACAGGTAGGATTAATTCATCAATTACATATTCAATATTCAAATAACTAAAGGGTTACTAGCTCTATCAGTTCGCTACAAAACATGTAAATCATTCCTTATTCATTCATTCTCAGATATAACTTTTAACACAACAAATAAAAGACTGTAGAACCTGTTTAAAGCTGGATGACAACAGCGTTGGGAGGCCGTTCCTCCCTACCAACTCCTGGAGAGCGCTCAAATAACATCTCCTCAGGACCCCCGAGCCTGTTCCTGGTCTCCTTGGTTGAGAACTGGTGGAGCAAGCATCAAAATACTAGTCCAATGAATCAGTACTAACTCTGCACTTAGCAGTAAGATCCTTCAGCTGAAAAGCTGTACTAGATCACTTTCTGCAGTTTACCCCTCAAACACCTTCCACAAATTCCCTTCCTAATGAAATCCTTTGAAGTACATTCACCTGAATGATTCTATTCTTGGAATATGAGCAGCCGTAGCTCTCTTCAATGGGCATTTTTATTAAGATTGCCTAGGTCATTTTGGGTTAGTTGTCATTAATTGAGCCACCTGCTATGATCCCACTTTCTTGGGGGATCATGACCCCAAATGTAAGGAGGTTTCCACCTGCAACATTGGAAGTGTTTGAGGATGCTGCCACTTGTCTATTTGCTCTCCACCTAGTCTCCTCCACCAACTTGACTAGTAACACTCTTTTTAATAGCTCTCCCAAGCTGTTGTCTCCACTTTTATTTATTTATAATTAAAATATTTAGAATTACATTCAATATCCTTGACTCTGCCGAGTCATCATTTACAGCTTAGCATAAAATTTAACATAATGTCTTGGAATAAAATCAAATAAGATAATATTATTTTGCAAAATTGGGGCACGTGACAATAATTCTCACTTACCTTTACTTAAGCTGAGATGCAATGAAATTGTATCAGATATAATTCTCACTCACCTTTATTATGTCCTCGAAAGAATGGCATTATCTCAACAATCAATCCATTTAGTTTTTAATTAGACTATAGTTTTAACGTTGGTGTTGGATTTTTAGAGTGTCTAAAAAAATTTTAAACTTTATTTATTCAAATTATTATTGGTTGCAAGAGGTTGACGTCTTCCTCATTTTTATGTTTCCACCACGAGGGGGTTGGCAGAGATCAGTTGATTTAAATGCAATCTGCACCCACGTGATCTTCTTTATTCCCGTGCGTTTCTTTCATGTAGGCGCTATCAAATATGATGTGCATGGTTTAGATAATCTATATTTCGAGGAGTTATTATATGTGGGGTATCAGGGACACGTACATTGATTATTTTAATGTATAAGGATATATTAAAGTAAAAGTGAAAGAATTGCTTTGACATAATTAAATTTATTATTATTAATATAGTGATTATTGAACGTATACTAATACATTTGACTTAGTCAAAGTGAACAAATCCCTTTGATATCATGAAATTTATTATTATTATTATTAGTATAGTAATGTTCTCCGTTAGGATGCGAGTTTATATTAATTTGTTATTATCTTAATTTTATACTCGTTATAAAAATATTTTATTTTCTTATTGGTCTTAATGTCTTGAGATCACACAACTATCCTTGTCGGGTTTGCTTTTTTTATTATTTTTATCAATTTCTAAATTTTTTTTTTAAAGTAAATATACATTGTACACACTATGACCTTTTTGACACGCAAGATGTTGTCTCAAGATCTCTATAGTGGAGTGGAGGTGTATCAAGGTTTCCCTGCATTCGATGCCTTGTCTTTGTCTCAAGCTTTTCCTATAGTGGATGTAGTGGAGGTTTCCATTTACATGGCTACCTGCTCTTTCATGGAATCTAAGAAATGTTGCTAAATCATTGTTGTATATATCCACTTCTTTCTTTTTATTATTCAATCTAAAGTACCATACCTCTAAATCTTTGATTTTTTTTCTCAGCGTCTTAGGATAATAAGTGTCATCTATGCTACAGGGTTTGAATTCTAGACTTATCCACTGCATAGGGTTTCTAGTTTTGAACCCATTGCCATACATGGGGTGAGTTCTTCCATTGTCTAGGATATGAATACTTGATACTGGTGGGTTTTTCCTAGAAGAGGAAAAGGTATTTTTTTTTAATGTAATATCGATGTAATTTTTTTAATGTATTTTTTTTTTTAAATTTTAATGAAACACTTGTGGCTAAGATGTCAAAAGAGCCTCAACCCCCATTATAAGGGATGTTTTCAAAGGAGCACTTTTGGCATCTTGCAGACATAGAAGACCCAATGGAAGAGGACATCGATGTTCCTAAAGGTATCTAAGATCATAAAATTCCAATTTTAATGAAGAATTTGGCTGACCCGATATTGTTGATTAGTTTCATGTCTTGAAGAAAATGTTAAATTTGACAATTTTTTTTAAGATATATTAGTAATGTTTTGACTTTCAGACTTTATTTAAAAAATAAAATTTCTCTATATAATGTTTTTAATATGTTATTTACAAATATGTGGTATAGTTTTTCTTGAATTTATGTGAATCATCACTTTTTGGAAAATAATATAAAATAGTATCTTTTTTATACAAAATATCTCTAAAAATCCACTGAAAACGGTTTTCAATGTTTTAATTTTCTAGATTTTTTTACAAATTTGTTAATAAAAATGTCTTATTTTGTCCATAAACATGTCTTATTTTAAAGAAGAAATTGAAAAATGTATATGTTTTTCATTATAACCTGCTTCTAAATGTATGTTAGTTTGTTAAATTTCTAAAAAACACACTTGAAAATATAAATTAAAAATACTTTAGGACAAAGATGATTCAAAGGCCCCAAAAAATGCTTCAAAATGAAAATGTGTGATACTGGTATTAGCCCTTTTTGAAATAGAGGTAAAAATAGCTAGTAAAATTAGGAGAGAGAAAAACGAGAACTGTGTGGAGTTTTCATTTCATAGTATAAGTGGTTCTGTTCTTTTCCAGCAAAAAATGGTGTTGGATCGACACCTACAAGTGGGAGTCCTGTAATCGCTGCTATAAGCTCGACATCAACATAAACCTTATTGTGGAGCCATAGAAATTCACCATGGAATGACACTAGAAAATGTTTAACACGTGCATTCACCTCTAGACTATGGCTGAAATGCGGCATGTGCATGAGTGAAAACAAACCAACTTTATCTAGTCCTCTTGCCCATTCCATTGGAACTAAGTGGGTATGACCATCCTCTGTCTCATGGAAAACAACCATGTATTTTTCAATTGCAAACTTTGGAAATTTCCTTAGGTCGTTGTCGACAAAGGTCATCTTATCGAGATTTGAGAGTATGTTCGTCATTATCTGAAATCCTTTTGGTACAGTTGGTGCTACCAGTGGGAACCTTACATTCTTGAAAATTCGAATCTTAGGCACATCAGCTGGCCTGGGAGGAACATAATCTGGAAGCATGGTGGAGGATCATGGTTCTTCAAAATTTGACGGTGATGTTGCTACTCTCTTATGGCTACTAGACTATTTCCTCTTTGATGTGCCAAGTGGGTATGGTTGTAAAATCACTTCAGGGATGAATGGAGTTTGTTCAGCTTCTTCTGCAACCACGACTTGCGGTGGAGCATATGTGACATTGTCTTCCATAATGGGTGTTGGTAAAGGGGTCTCGACACCAGATTCTGTAATAGTTCTTGTACTAAAAATAGATATGACCATACTCTATGAAAACTCACCTCAACTCTCTAAGTTGCAGACACAACAAATTAGTTTACTTGGTTTGGTGCAAACATAATGAATGATACTTTGATGCAAAGATGATATGCATTCTTCTATTCAAGCAGTTTTTCCTTTACACAAGCAGACAATAAATTGGAAATTTGGCACTGATTTCCATCACATGGGGCAATCATCCGAATCATTACAAGGAAACCGCCACTCAACAGTCACTTTCTATGTCACTTCATTGGTATTTATTGTGTAATAATGAAGGAATTGACAAAAAAGTATGTTGTTGAAATATCCCATGTCCGTAATTCAACTGAAACCAATTTTATTCTTATGACCAAATTTCCTCATGCGACAACTCATTTCTTCCTGCGATAGGTATTTATCCTTGGACACATCTCTTCCTTTGTGACATACGAAGAGTGTGCACCAATATTTTTCCTCTGGGACAGACAAATAATGTGTGAACACTTTTCTTTTTCCTCAACTAACACATTTTCAGTGACAAAAAACATAAATATTCATAAATCTCCATATTATTATTTTCTCAATCGACCAAGTCGTGACTATCCTGTTAATCCTTTAGCTGACTTCCACTCACCAATCCTTTGAGAGGTTTTCCATCTGATTTTTCCACTTGTACTGCGCCTCCTTCAGTGATTTGAATGACAACACAAGGCCCCATACAATGTGTTTTCAACTTGCTAGGATTCCTTAAGAACTTACTATCATAGAGGAGGAAAATCCCTCCAACCTGAAATTGCTTATTCTTAATGTGTCGGTCATGCCATAATTTCTGCCGTTGCTTTTCAACATTTTGGTGATAACCCATGACAAAACGTTCTTGCTCCAGCTACATAATCTACGACAATATTTCTTCAATAGCACTACTATTAGTCATTTGCAACAATCCTTAAACTGTGTACAATGTATTCCATCGCATAACATCCTCTTGCCCATACAATAACTAGAATGGAGTTTGTCTTGTCAACTTCTTCCAGGTCATGCGATATGCCCACAGTGTCTAATAAATTTTCTAGTCCCACTCATCTCTTTGGACATTGCAAATCTTTGTCAATGCATTCTACAGGATCTTGTTGACAACACCATTCGCTTATGGGTGATATGGTGTTGTCTTCCTATGTTGGATATGGAGTTTTTTAGTTAATTATTCAATCAATTGAATGAAAAAGTGTGTTCCCTAATCACTTATCAAAATTTATGGGCATCTGAATCTAGTGACAATATTGTCGAATAGAAATTTGGCAGCAGTCGTAGCAGTACAATCCTTTACTGGCACTTCTTCAGCCCATCTAGTTAGGTATATGTCGCATTAATAATGTATCTTGCACATGTTCGAATTCTTAGCGGGTTAATATGTCTGGAAAAATCAACAAACCCTTTGTCAAATGCCTACAAATTTATTTTAGGTACTCAGAACATTTCATCCCATCGTGACTGTTTTCCAGTTCTCTGATAGATATCACAGTTGCGACAATATTCTCTATCATTTGCATGCAAAGTGGCCCACCATTATCCTCGATATATCTTGTGCACTTTAGCTTTTCCAACATAATGGCCTCCTATGACACCAACATGTGCTTTATTTAATATCATTGGTCGCTCATGTTTCAATACATGATGATTGAGAATTTCGTCCAATCCCGTTTTATATACATGTCCAGCTATCAATTGGTAGTCTACAACTCACACCACTAATTGTTTTTTCTGCATAATACTAAATCCTTTGGGTGCATATTCTGTACTCAAAAAATGTATAATATATTTGTATTGGCCATCAAACATCGTGATCACAAATAGTTGTGCATCAGGAAGGCTATCGTCAAGGTTCACAGGTTCTTCTCCTGAGTTTAGTCAACTTGGATTAACAATAAATTCTAAATCAAATTCCTGGAAAAGGAGGAGCCAACGGCCATATTACCCCCCAACACTACCTTATTCACCAAGTATTTCAACATTGAATGGTCTGTGCACATATTAAAATGTCCACCTAACAATTACTTTTAAAATTTCTGTAGCACATACACCATAGCTAAGCTTTCTCTTTTAGTCGTAGTGTAATTCTTCTTTGTTGTTGACAATTTCTTGCTAGCGAAGGAAATATGATGATAAATGGATCCTTCACCAGGTTGTGCAAGTACAATATTGAGTGCGATAGACGACGCATGGAAATTTACATGAAATTCCTTCTTCCAGTCTGGAAAAACTAGTATGGGTGTTGTGACCATCTTGTTCTTTAGGAGATCTAGACTTTTTGGAATTTTTTCGTCCACTCAAACTTAATATCCTTTTTTAATAATTTTTCCATCGGATCAGTTACCTATGCATATTCTTTGATAAATTTTCTAGAGTATCATGTATGTTCTAATGTCGTTCTGAGATGCTTTAGAGGACTTGAATCATGATTTAACAGTATCTTCATCTCTCTATGTCTCCAACAATCCCCTTCATATCTAAAAAACTTTGTATGGAACAAATCCTGGAATTCATGCAGTAAGTATTTGATATTCCCGACAGTTTGTTCATCCCGATAATCTCCAATGTTAGTGAATTTGGGATTCTCTGGAGATCCAATGTTTACTTTCTTGGTTTTTAATGGATTTAGGAACTGGTTACTCGAAATACCAAATCCACCCACCATGCAAGTACCTTCATATTATGGGATGTTCGTGCCTCACATGTCATCATCTTTGGGTCCACCTGTCACATTATAGCACTCCATCCAATGATAGAGTATTGTGCTGCTTTGATTAAATTTTGACATCAACATAAGGATATATTCGAATATATTCGTCTTGATCACTTGCAATGTAACATAAATCGAAGGATGGTCATCAACAAACTCAAACGTGTGTGTAAATCTAGCAGCTATTCATCCCATTCAAGAGTCCCTTGCCACATCTCATTCGACACGTACCATTGCCTTGGTATCATATCCAATGTATGTATAAAATGATGAACCCATTTCTGTCATAGGGATGCCTCCCATGTCGCATGATAGTATTCATTGTGCTTAACAAGATTAGTCAATCCTATGTACTTCTGACTAGTATAACTGATCTTCTCTCCAAATCACAACTCCATCAATTTTTGGCATTAAGGCCAGTATGAGATATATTTTTTTATATGCGACTCACGATATGGAAGGTGTAGCTTTCAATGTAAAGTCCAAAGCAGATAAGCGCTAATGTTTTGTAAATTTTTCTTCAAATTATGTTAGAAAATATTCCAGGTTAGGTAAGCCTTCATATGTGGGTAACTCACTTGCCTCACTACCTACCGGTCACAAAAACTCTGTAATTCTTACGCATCTTCTCATCGATACTTCATGCAATCAGTTTTGCCAGTTTTCCAAGGCTTCTCCAAAATCCAATGTACAAGAACTAACACTTTTCCAACTAAGCTCTTCGTCGACTATTGGGTTTACATAATCATCCTAGTAGATGTGATGTCATAAATATGGTCCAGATATTCTCCTTATACTTCACTATTCGCTTGTTCGACGTATCTCTATCCTTTGAGAGGATCAATTGGTGCAGCCACCCTTAGATTTGAATCTTCAAATGTTAAGATTATTTTCTTAAAATTTATAATTGTTTGATTATCAATCGCTTAGTTGTCCCTAGAAGTGTGGTATATGGATCTGTATCATCCACAATGTCAATCACTTCGAAATAAACATAAGTTCTCAGGCCTTCTATTTCAATGGGAACTTAAGTCAGCCGACTGATAGGTAGAACCTTCAACTGATTCGCTAATCAGAGCTGGACATGAGACCATACGAGTCTTGGATTTCCCATGCTCTCCCATGTTTGTCTAGTCAAAATGTTGACATCGGATCCCAAGTCCAGAATAATATAATACATATCATAGTCTCCTATTTGTGGAGTCATCCTTAGTTCGCGACCATTCTTAAGTCTTTTCCTGATACGATTAACCCATTTTTCTAGTCGCGCCTCTTCTTGGGGTTCTTATTTCAAAGCTATAAATTATGAGAAAACATCTTTATCTTGGATTAGCTTTGATAAAATTTTAAATAATTCTTTTATTTTACTAACCTTTCCGGTTGGTTTCTTCCAGAGTAATTGATTAAATCTTTTAGGCATCTCCAATATTAGTCTTCCTGAAGTCAGTGAATTCTTGTCGCGCATCCAAGAATACTTCCTTTTCCTTTTGGATGTTGAATGGTGTTTTCCTTTGTGTTTTTGGTCACACATGCGGTTTCCCATACATCGGTTCTTGTCTTGCTCCCATTGGATCACCTCCTCTTGTTACGAGAACTATATGTGGTTTCCTTGCTTCAGTAGAAATCTTCTAAACATTCTGATTGGGGTTCGGTTTGGGATTTTTTGGGGGATTCAAATTTCCCACATTCCTAACCTACCACTTCATAATCAACTGAGGGAATTACTCAACATTATGATAAAAATATTTGCAATATGATCATGTCATAGTAGGACTCGTGCAATCCTTGGAAAAATGTATGGGCTTCCCACAATTATAACATATGATTTGGCATTTCCTGTGACCAAATCCTCCTCCTTGTCCTCGACCTCTAAAATTTCCAACCCCCATGGGTTGAGGGTATTGTTGTTGTGGATACTAATTCTAAGGGTATTGGTTCTCAGGATATTGAATTAGCAAATATTGAACCCGAGTCTGCTCATCTTGCAATTGTTCGTCATTCTTTATTAAATAAGTATCAACTATTTTCTCTTGTAGCAATTAATATTCCATGTAGTCTTTCTCATCATGTCCTACTAATCAACAAAATTTGTAGTATAAATTGTTCAATACACTTACAATGTTCTGTAAGTACAAACACTCTTATGACCTACGGCCTCTAATCTGGCATATTATACACCAAGGCATCCCTTGTGTATTTATTGGGCTCGGTGCTCCCTATGTGACATAATTCATATATGTCGGGCAATTGTCTTTCTAATGTACCTCTATTCTACATCTGGTACACCATAACTCTTCTTATACTTCCTTCACTTTCTTAACATCTTGAAGTTACAACGTAATGTTGACTAGCTATGATTGGATTTGCATCATTCTAGAACCAGTCTCTCCAATAGGTGATGATTCCAATTTCATAGCTAGTTTGAGAGCCTCGGTCTGCGATACAATCTTTTGCTGCATCCAGGGGATCTAAATGTGCAACAAAAATGCTGAAATAAACCATTCTTTGTGTTGAATATCTGACATCTAAAAACTTACTTTAGCCATCAACATATTAAATCTCTGGTCAAAATCCCAAATAAATTATGTAGGTAATTTTTTAATTTCTTTAATTTTTGTAATGCAATGCGAATCAGAATTGGGCTTCCTAAATTCATCTATTAGTCCTGCTTAGATTTGATCTGATGTTTTCTATGGGACTACCATCGGAACCACAAATATTTTCATGTACCTATCCAATTCTCAACCCCTAAGGGTTGTGATAATTTATTTGAGCCTTCTTGACGGCTTCATCTTGGACCTGTCGCACGGTCCACACAACTTCACATAGAAACCAAAGTTTCTCTAGGTCTTCTAATCTATTTCCATTAAATATTAGTAACTTAATATCGTTCCCATCCATTGGGATCAACGGTATGTGGAGTACACAAGGATATATGTTTACATGGATCTATATAAAGAGTTGTCAGAAGAAATCCGAATGACATGGGAGGATGAGGATTGGCTCCACACCCTAGACTATGAGCAGATCCCCTTTCGATGTTGAAGATGCCATGAATATGGAAACCTATTTAGGTATTTCCCCATGAATAACCCAAAGGCAGGCAGGGGTAGAAAGGAGGAGGAGAATAAGGATTAGGGTTTCAATAAGGTACCATCCTGGAAAAGAGGGGGAAGAAGGAAGGAAAATCAAGAAAGTGAGAAAAATCCAACGGTCTCTAACGAATTCAAGATCCTGGAATATCTCATAGAGGATCTCATGGAATATAATGAAGGAAAAAAGATAGAGGATGAATAATGAAACAAAACACCCCAGGAGATGTTGGAACAAGATATTCATATGGAAGAGGAATTGACTCAAGGAATGTAGATTGAAGAAGAGCATAGGATAGGAGACGAAGTGGAGGATATGGACCTTGGAGACCTAGATCTGGAAGGGATTGAGAAGGCATGTTCAGATGTAGAGAAAGTCTATGTTGTACAAGAACAAGTAATTCTACTGAAGGAAGCCATTCTCCATGCTCGAGCCTCAAACCAATTGGAGATAATATCGGGATCCCATAAGGAGATGAAAAGGAAATTCAAAGAACCCTTCAAGAAGGTTGGACGAAAATCGAACAAGCAGAGAGTTGTAGAGGTTATCCGAAGATTAGTTGAGTCGGGACAATACCCGAAGATAAAGGTAGCCTTAAGCCTTTAGTCCCCCAATGAATATTTTATCCTAGAATATTTGGGGCCTAAACAACCCACAGAAGGAAAGATCTCTAAGTAAAAATATTAAGAGACAAAACCTAAAAAATTGTTTTCCTTTAGGAAACAAAGTGCTCTACAGATAGGATAGAGAAAGTAAGAAGGAAAAATTGGAAGGGGAGAGAAGGAATGGGAATCAATGCTAGAGGATTTATGGGAGGCTTAGGTATCATGTGGGATCCCTCTAGGGTGACTCTGGGAGGATTCCAGGGTAACATATTCCTCTTATATATGGATTTTAAAGTGCTCAGATTCTCGATCGAAGGCATGCTCATTAATTGTTTACGGTTCCCACAATCCAGGGGAGAAGAGACACTTCATCACATCTCTCTGAAAGGTTAGTGAGCATAGTCCCAATGGACATTGGGTAGTGGGGGGGGACTTTAATCTCATTACATTTTTGGAGGAGAATAAAGTGGGCTACCAAAGGATAGAGGAAGAATGTGTGGTGGTTAGCGACACCATTGAGGACCTTTCCTTGGTCGAAATCACTCCAAGAAAAGGATGGTTCACTTGGAACAAAAAAAGGTCAAGGGAAAACCATATAGCATCTAGGATTGACAGGTTCTTGGTATCATAATTGATCATTGATACGGGTAGTGAAATTAACTCAGCTACCCTCCTAGAAGTTGGATAAGACCACTGGCCTATAGAGTTAGTGTGGAGTGGGCTGGGATCCAAATTCAAAAACCTTTTAGGTTGGAACAGTTATGGTTAGACCACCCAGGTTTTGATGAAAAGATCAAAAATTGGTGGGAAGAGATGAATGAGGAAGGGGGTCCGAGCATGTATAAATTCCAATAGAAACTAAAGGCCCTGAAATACAGAATCAAAAAATGGAATAGGGAGGAATTTGATAACATTTTTGCTGATAAAAGGACATTGGAGCTACGTATCTAGTATATCTAGTCAATAGGGATGAGGGATGGATATACTCAATACTTACAGGTAAAAGAGCAAAGGCTCTTCTCAATACTGGAGGAAAGATAGAATAAAGAGGAAGTTCTATGGAAGCAAAAATACCATAATTGATGGTTAAAAGAGGGGGAAAGGAACATAACTTTCTTTCACTGCTCAGTGATGCAAAATAAAATCTAATCCTTAAAAATAGTGGTAGGCGATTGGCTCGAATCTAGGGAAGGAATAAAAGCGACCTTAAATAATCACTTCGTAGAGATAATGTCGGACCCGAGGCCAGAGATATGCAGTGATATTGATAAAATCACCAGGTTCATCCCTTCTCTGGTCTCCTTTGAGAAAATGATATTTTGATGAAATCCATAACCCTCTATGAAGTGGAGGAGGTGGTGTTTCAAATGAAGGAAGGTACAGCCCCGGGCCTCGATGGTTTCACGGTTACATTTTTCCACCACTTCTAGGATCTCATAAAGATGGAGGTATGGAGAATTGTGGAGGACTTTAGGATAACCAAAAGATTGCTTCCAACCTTTAATGCCACCTTAATCACCCTAATTCCAAAATGTCAAGGAACGGATTCCCTGCATAAATTCAGACCCATTAGTCCGTGTAATGTGATTTATAAGATCATCACGAAAGTGATAAAAATATTCTTAAACCCATGTTGTCTGGTATTATCTCTCCCAAAAAATCAGGATTTGTGGAAGGACGACAGATAATAGATGGAATCATCCTGGTTCATGAATTACTCCATTCCATAATATCGCAAAAAATGCCATGAATGTTGATAAAGTTGGACATAGCCAAGGATTATGGCAAGCTAAATTGGCACTTTGTGAGGTGTGTGATTGAAACTTTTTGGTTTTGTGAAGACTAGATTGAATGGATAATGCACCTAGTAACATATACTTTATATTCCATCCCGATTAATGGGGTCCCATCAGGAAGCTTTCGATGCTTGAGGGGAATCAGGTAGGGGGGAGCCCTATACCCTTTCCTCTTTATATTAATGGCAGAGGGATTGGGGAGGTCTCTAGCACACTCAAGGGAGAGTGATGAGTTAAGAGGTCTTAAAGTCCACACTGAGGTGGATAAGCATACCCACCAATAATTTTTTGAATACACGATGCTCATAGGACACCCTTCGGTCCAAGAAGTCCGAAGATTCAAGAAATTTCTGACAGAATTCGGCTCAGCCTCAGGTCTAGAGGTCAATGACCATAAATCTTAGGTCTTTTTATTCAATACTCCGAGGGTATCATGAAGAAATATTTGTAGGATCCTGGGCTTGCATGATAGCTCCCTTCCATCCAAATACCTGGGCACTCTCCTAGTGAATTACCTAGCGAAAAAAGACTCGTGGAGAGACCTCCTCAATAATATGAAAAAGTGCTTGCAAAATTGGACCCTAAGGCCTCTCAAATTTGCAAGTAGACTGGTCTTGGTAAAGTCGATTCTCTAAGCAATTCCTTCTTACCTCTAAACCACCTTGGCGTCTCCAAAAATGATTCTTAAAGACATCTGGTGTATCCAAATGGAATTTCTGTGGAGCGAAAACATTGACAAGAGGAAGTGGGCCTTGGTCAGTTTGGATACAATTTGCACCCCCAAACCCCAAGGGGTCCTTGGCCTGAGAGACCTGGAGAAAGAAATCATAGTCAGTGAAGCCAAGCTCTGGTGGAGATGGGTCACATAGGATAAAGAACTCTGGGCAGAAATTTGGCACACCAAATATGTGGAGGGGTGGGAAAAAAGGACCTCATACAGTTCTCTGAAGATAAATGAGGGTTGCACATCTGGCACACATCCTGGAAGGGGAGAGACTTAGTCCATTCTCATAGATTTTGGGAAGTCAGGGATGGTCGGATGACCAGGGCATGGGAGGATTCCTGGAAACAACTTCCACCTCTAGGTTGGGAGGGAGAATTCCAACAGATTAAGGAAGCATGCATCACCCAAGGTCTGAACCTGGTAAATGACTTCTAGAAACAATAGAATGACTACCAAGACTTCAATACCTATGCTGATAAAGAATGGTGGGTACGCCTGGGAATAGGGGAGGACCTTGACAGACTGATAGAAAACCTAGGTAACAGAAGGATAAAAAATCACAGGGGGAATGACAAGCTCAGATGGGTGTATAGCCCATTAGGTTCCTTCACAATTAAATAGGCATACAATATTATGATTACTTCTAATGAAACACCTATGGAAAATAAATGGGAAAATATTTGGAAGAGGAAACTATGGCCCAAAATTGCAAATTTTAGTTGGAAGGTAATGAAGAACAGAATTTTAACTGGAAAAATCCTCATGAAATGAGGGATGGCGGGTACTTACCAATGTTGTCTATGTGAAGGCAAGGATGAAACAACCATGCATGTTCTGGACTCCTGCAAGTTCACTTCATCAATCTCAGACATGGGGGCAGAAATATTCTAGAAATCTGACAAGATTCGATAGCAACCAGACAAAACTATCAGTGAGTGGTCTAGAAACCCCTTCTCTAATTCCATTCAAAACTGCAGTTGGGACCTATTCCCCCATTTTGTTCTATGGGAAGTATGGGGGGAAATAAACCTGAGTACATTACAAGGAATATTTGGGTACACATGGTACTCCCAAACAACCGAACACCTAGAGCAACCACTTCACACAAATAGATCGCAGATCAACACACCAATGTTTGTCACATGGTTAAAACCCTCGAGAGGGAAATAGTCCATGACCCCATCCAAATAGAAACTTGTAGAAATTTATTATGCAAAAGAAATAAAGTTACAAATGAACTTATTATAATCGATCAACTAGCCAAGGACCCTCCATGCTCTTTAGAAAGAGATCATGGACCAATCAGGTGTTAAGCCACAGATCAATGGTAGGTATGATCTAAGAGAAGTTGAATCGTCAGATCACTTTATGACTAGAACATATCGGGACCGTAGGATTTGACTATTTACAAATCCATACTAATGCATACTAAAGAAACACACTTTACCTAATGGATATATTACACAAGTTTATCTTAACTAACTCCTAAGTGTCTAAATATCCTAACATCCCCCCTTAAGAACAACTTGGGATATGATTGAAGGATTTACAAGGTGACACTATTAGGAGAAGGATGGAGGAATTAGAGCCTATCCCCCCTTAATGACACATTCCTAAACTCCTAACATAGATCGAAGTTTAGAAAACTTCGCTTTTGTAAGAGACTTGGTGAAGATGTCTGCAACTTGATCATCTGTAGGGAAATAAAGCATTTAAAGAACACGATCATGAACAATATTTTTGATGAAGTGCATGTGTATCTCAATGTGTTTTTTGCGTTGATGTAGAACTGGATCTTTGGCAAGCTTGATGGTACTTTGATTGTTGCACCAAAGTGGAGTAGGCTGCTGCTGTTCGAATCCAAACTCTGAAAGGATCTGTCGAAGCCATAAAGCTTCCTGACTGGCATTAACTGCAGCTCGATATTCTGCTTTTGCTGAAGGAAGAGAAAGAGCTTGTTGTTTCTTACAAGCCCAAGTGATAGGTCTAGATCCCAGACTGAAAACATAACCTGTAGTAGATTTTTGATCATCGGGATTGTCGGCCCAATCTAAATCAGTGAAACCAACCAACAGAGGTTTCCCCCTTGTATTGTAATGAATCCCAATCTGAATTGTATCTCGAATATATTGAAGTATTCTTTTTGCTTCTTTCCAATGACTTTCATGAGGTGTTTGCATATAACAGGAAACATGACCAACGACAGAGGAAAGGTTGGGACGTGAATGAGTCAAGTATAAGAGACTACCAACAAGCTGATGATACAAGGTGCATCTACTTCAGGGGAAGTACAAGTGGCAGAAACTTTGACTTCAGACTGGAAGGGAGAAGGGGATGGTTTACAATCTTCCATATGAAAGCAACGAAGAAGGTCACAAGAATACTTAGACTAGGAAATAAATATTCCTTCTTTGGTTTGCAAAACTTGGAGACCAAGAAAATAATGCAAATGTCCTAAGTCTAACATTTCAAAATTTTTCTTAAGACTAAATTTCACACAGGTTAAAAGTTTAGGGTCACTACCAGTAAGGATAAGATCTCAACATAAAGAAAAAGTATGATGAGATTGTTTCCTACTTTCTTGGTATAAACATTGGGGTCAGAATGGCATCTAGAAAAACCAGTGTCAAGGAGAAAGTTATCCATTTTGGCATAACAAGCTCTAGGAGCTTGCTTAAGGCCATATAAGGATTTCTTAAGGTGACAGACAAGGATAGAGTTATCCTGAACATATCCAAGAGGTTGTTCCATGTAAATTTTCTCCTGTAAATCACCACGTAAAAATGTAGACTTGACATCCATTTGATGGGCTTCCCAGTTATGTAGGGCTATAAGGGAAAGAAAAAGGCAGATGGAGTTCATTTTTGTGACAGGAGCAAAGGTTTCATTGTAGTTAATCCCTTCAACTTGGGAAAAACCTTTGGAAACTAACCTTGCCTTAAGTCTTTCAACACTTCCATATAATGCATACTTAGTTATGTAGACCCATTTACATCTGAAAAGTTTTCTTCCTTATGGAAGAGGAACAATATCCCAAGTATCGTTCACCATTAAGGAACGATATTCTTCATCCATAGCTGGATTGCAACCTAGATTTCTTGAAGCTTCTGTAAAAAGTTTCTGGATCACGATTCTTAAAAACTTGAGCCAAAAGAGAAGAGGCTCATTGAAACTGAGAATGTGTTCGACGTTGATCTCTAGGATCACCGGCAAGATCCCCAGTTGCTTCACATGTTGAACGGACCCATCGAGGAAGCATTGGTGCTGGTGCAACTAGATGAACATGAGTAGGCGGAGGTGGATTTTCATCCTCACAATCATAATTAGAAACTAGAGTTGGAAACCTGTCAAGGAAGCTAGAAGTAGAAGAAGGCACAATCGTCAAATCAGGTTCGCAGGCCAAGGATGGCACACTCGCTAAGTTAGGCTCGCAGGCCAAGAGATTTTCATCAAATTTAACATCTCTTCTGATGATTATATCATGAGAATGTGGTTGAAGAAGTCTATAACCTTTTACATCTTCAGAATATCCAAAAAATATGCACTTTTCACTTTTAGGTTGAAATGCTTTTGTTTTTCATCTGGAATGTGAGCCCATGCTTCACAACCAAACACACGGAAGTGACTTACATCTGGTTTAATTTTACTCCATGCTTCTTCTGCTGTTATACCTTGTAAAAATTTAGTGGGTGTGCAATTAACTATGTAATTTGCACAATTGATGGCCTCACCCCAATATTGAAGACTTAGTCCCTTAGATTGGATCATACAATTAGCCATTTCTTTTAAAGTGCGGTTATTTCGTTCAGCTACACCATTTTGTTATGGTGTATATGGAAGAGTGTGTTGTTGTTGGATTCCTTATTCAGTGCAGAAATTAGTGAACTTTTTGTTAACATATTCTCCTCCATTGTCAGGTCTTAAGTTAATATTTGATGACCATATCGTTTTTCAACAAGGGCCTTGTAGGCCAAGAACTTGTTAAATACTTCGCTCTGAATTTTTAGGAAGTAAACCCAAGTGCATCTGGAGTAGTCATCAATGAAAGTTAAAAAATATTTGAAACTAGAAAAGGAAGTAGATGGAAGATGACCACACAAGTCACTATGCATAAGCTCCAAGGGAACCGAGGTGTGCCAA
This sequence comes from Pseudotsuga menziesii, assembly GCA_001517045.1. Taxonomy (NCBI): domain Eukaryota; kingdom Viridiplantae; phylum Streptophyta; class Pinopsida; order Pinales; family Pinaceae; genus Pseudotsuga; species Pseudotsuga menziesii. Next base: position 104,240 of record LPNX010224968.1, read on the forward strand.
GAGGCACGTTTGTCAAAATTGTCCTGATGATGTTTTTCGAGTACACAACCGGAACAAACACCACCCTTGCAAGATACCATCGAAAGACCAGTCACCCTATTGTCTTTACATAGTTGCTGCAATGAGTGATAATTTAAGTGACCAAATTTCTCATGCCAAAGTTTGCTCAAGTTATCACTATGAGCAACAAAAACCGAAGGAAAAGGTGATGACCCAAAGTTGTTAAATTTGTACAACCTGGTAATATCATCAACAGTTCCAATAGCAAGGACATTTTGAGGATATTTAAAATCCTTGATTACAACTTGGTGAGGTGTAAACGTCACAGTTTTACCTTCACTTGAATGAGTAATTTGATAGATGGATAATAAATTGCAGGAAATTCTTGGAACACATAGTACATTACTAAAATGACCATTTTCTACTGGAACTGTTCCAAATCCTACAACACTTAGAGATCTATCATCACCAACAAATATTTGTTTGGTGTCACATTCATGCATAGTAGAAAATATGGATTGATCCTTAGCCATATGATAAGATGCTCCAGAATCAATGAGCCATTCATTTGAATTAGAAGAAGAAGATGCAGTATAAGAGTAACCATAAGCACAAAGTGCATGTCCATGAGAGGTAGATTCTGAAGACAAATCTAGGCTGATGTGGTGCTTCTTCATTGTTGTTTCTAAGGCTGTCATATTCTTGAAACACTTAGATTCATCATGATTATCTTTCCCACAAAAATTGCAATGACGCTCAGTCTTCTTTCCTTTTGGCTTGGATCCTTTGTCATTTTTTAAAGAAGGAGCTGACTGAGAGGGTTTGGTACCCTTGTTTGGCTTATTATTGCAAAAATTTTGTTTCTTGGGAGGCTTGGACTTTTCTTTCTGTTGGGACAATAAGGATTTCCCAGATGTTTCTGCATTGTTAATTATTCCAAGATGAATGAGCTTATCTTGCTCTCTAATTAAGGAATCAAAAAAGGATTCAAGACTAGGCTCTTGATATCTAGTTGCAGTCAAGGATTCTTTCATGGAGTAAAATGTAGATACAAAAACAGAATATGCAGGGCCAAGTTTGGAAAGAATATGATAAATACATTGTTTGTCTTCTTTCTTAATCTTGCATTCTTCACATAAGAGTCTAAGAGTTTTATACTTAGATAAATAGTCTTGAATGCATGAAAAATCACTTGGATTCAAAGAAATCAACTCATTCTCAAGTTGATGACCTTGAATTTCATTGTGTTTACCAAACACGGATTCCAACTTTTCCCAAACTTTATCAAGTTCATCAATTCTAGATATGTGAAATCACAAATCAGTAGAGATTGACATCCCAATCAATCCATGAGCTTCATCACATCTATTTTCCCATTTTATTTTCTTATCATCATCAGTGGGTTCTGTTTCTTTCCCTGAGGTAATTCTGAAAAGTCCCCTATTTCGTAGAACATCCTCCATACAATATTTCCATGAGAAATAATTAGAACTGGTAATTATAATATCACAAGGGGTGGCCATACTGTAGAATAATGGCTGAAATAACAGAAATTGACTGTTTGGATGCAAAGAGCTCGAAAAATTAGGATGTTTAAAAAAAAGGCACTAAAAACTGATTCTGGATGATGAAGTTATGCTTGATCAAAGAAAATGTCGAAGATGTCCCTATAGTAACATGACAGATATTAACTTGACCAACTAAAAAAAGAACCCCCTTCTTCCCAAGATGAACCTTTGACAATCACTTACAAGAAAGTTGATTTTAAGTGAATCACTTTTGTAAAATAAATGATGTTCACTTTTACAATAATGTTTCTTTTAAATAATGTGGCAATAAATTAAAAGACTTAAGTGACTCAATTTTTATTTTATTTTATTTAAGTGGATGCACTTTTACAATAAAGTAACTTGAAAATAGAAATTGCATACACTAAAAAGTAACCTAATAAGACTTGAACTTGAGACCTATTAAGGAATAAATCAACTTTGAACCAAATGAGCTAAGCTTAAAATGTACGTGTAGAAGGAGCAAGTCGATTAGTCAACTTGAAGGACAGCCAACTTAGTCGATCAGTCGACTAAGTCGATGGGCCGACTTAGTCGATCAGCCGACTAAGTTGGTCAGCCGACTAAACTAGAGATTAGGTCGGCCACCTAAGGTCGCGTCGGTTCACCGAACCGACAGGTAGTTATTTTGTAACCGTTCTGTAATCATATATATTAGGCTGTTGAGCTAAATGAGAACTCAGTTTAGTTCTCGGTGTTGTATGGACTCATTCGTATAATATAATCTATTAATTCACCTATTTGTTCTTATCTCTTGTCTCTGTTTCATATATATATGTTTTAGTGTGTATTATTGGTAACCTTATGTGATCTGTGAGATTACAACATTGGTTCCGTTGTCGGGAGAGGATAGCTGAAGTCTCCATTTCCAAGAAGATGTCGATCTTATCAAGCTTGACCACACTCACCATCGACATCCAGAAAATTTTACAGAGTTGGACAGATTTCCAACATCACCTTGCAGTAACAGCCCCATCCATTGTAGAAGTCTATGTACAAAAAAGACCGACCATTAGACTTCATAGCCCACCGCAATAACTATTGAGATCGCGATGAATTTTTGTGCCTCCCTGTTTCTTCGGGACAAAGAAACCTTTTTTTGTGGGGGAGATGTAGAAGGAGCAAGTCTATTAGTCAAATTGAAGGACCACTGACTTAGTCGATCAGCCGACTAAGTCGATGGGCTGACTTAGTCAATCAGCCGACTAAGTCGGTTGGCCGACTAAACTAAAGATTAGGTTTTCCACCTAAGGTCATGTCGGTTCACCGAACTGACAGGTAGTTATTTTGTAACCGTTCTGTAATTATATATATTAGGCTGTTGAGCTAGATGAGAACTCAGTTCAGTTCTCGGTGTTGTATGGACTCATTCGTATAATATAATCTGTTAATTCACCTATTTGTTCTTATCTCTTGTCTCTATTTCATATATATATGTTTTAGTGTGTATTATTGGTAACCTTATGTGATCTGAGAGATTACAACAGTACGTAAAATAAAGGAAAGAGGAATGGGGATTTTTTTTAACTCTTCTCTCTTGATCTTCGTGCTTGTATTTTTTTTCCTGTAAATTACAAAAAAATTGAAAAACATAAAATAAAAAAACTTTTCCACACAATGGAGTTAGATCTTGGTTAGCTTTCTGAAAAGTCTACATTTTCAATTTTTCTTGTTGTTTCTGATTCACTGCGGTCGTACAAGGTGCATGAAAAGAGCATACGTATCCAAGAAGACAAGAAAAAACTTTCCTTTCTATTTCTGATTCACCATGATCACGCAAGGTGCATGGAAAAGAGGATATGCAGCTAGGGAAGGAAACAGTCCGAGACTAAAATAATAAATATCTGATCATAAAATTGATAAAATATGAGACATTTAAAAAATAAATAAAACAAATCTGTCACTGTAACATTATACCTTCAGATTTGCCGAAATGGGTGTTTCTGGATCAAACAAAAATGGTTTTCGATGAAACAAAAACTATTTCCCAATGTAAACGGTGCTCCGAATGCAATGGAATAGATCCCATGGGCCACAAATGCATAGAAACTCTAGGATCAGAAACCCTTTCAAATTTTCGACAACATTGGTTCCAGATCTAGATCATAGACAGAAGCGGTTCTTCATAAACACTCTGATACCATGTAAGGTTTTACGTTACACCAAAACCTGTAGATTTTGATGAACATTTGAAAACTAGCACAAGGCCCTATCACTAGGAGTGGTGGTTAGTCCACTTGTTTTATATTCCCAAAGGTGTGGCGGATATACCATGTGGAGGTTGTACCGATACTCCAACACTTGTAAGGTTTGTCGTTACACCAAAACCTATAGATTTTAATGAACATTTGAAACCAAACACAAGGCCCTATCACCAGGAGTGGCGGTCAGTCCACTTGTTTTATATTCCCAGAGGTGCGGCGGTTATACCATGTGGATGTTGTACCGATACTCCAACACCCCACCTCCAGCATAGCTCGAGGGAATTGAACTTGAGACCTATGCTCTGATACCATGTGTAGGTACATAGTGTACTCCCAAACGACCAAAAACCTAGAGCAACCACTTCACACAATTAGATTACAGATCAACACACTGATGTTTGTCACATGATTAAAACCCTCAAAAGGGAAACAGTCCACGGCCCCAGCCAAATAGCTACTTGAAGCAATTTATTATGCAAAAGAAAGAAAGTTACAAATGAGCTTCTCATAATCGATCAGCTAGCCAAGAAACCTCCATGCTTTTTAAATAGAGATCATGGACCAATCGGGTGTTAAGCTACGGATCAATGGTAGGTATGATCTAAGAGAAGTTGAACTGTCAGATCACTTTATGTCTAGAACATATCGTGACCGTCGAATTAGAATATTTACAAATGCATACTAAAGAAACACACTTTACCTAATGGATATATTATACAAGTTGATCTTAACTAACTCCTAAGTGTCTAAATATCCTAACAAGGAAAACAGAGCCCTACCATTAAAGTCTGGGAAGCCATTTTGGCTAAAGTTCGGGAAGCCATCAGAATATAGGCTTGGAGTGACTCGGACTGGGAAGCTTCTATAGAAAAAAAAATTAAAACATATGGTTGCTAAAGCTTCTATAGAATTGGAGGGTTTTGGAAAATGCAAGAGAAGCTATAGCGAATTTTCTTATTCTAAAAAGGAGGAATTGCAAAAACCTCCCAAGCATCCTAGAGTTCTAGAATAATATGGTGTAGATTTGATGTCTTTGTACATACTGATATCGTTGTAATATAAATTGTAATTATTTCTTAGCAATGCATATATTTCGATATTGTTAATGTGTTTCTAATGTGTAATACAAGTGTAATGTTTAATCCATATGTGCATTTTCCATATATCTACGAGATTTTAATGTGCAACCCATACTGAGAAGTGTGTATGAAACAACAAATGATGAAATATATTCTTCGTAATATATTCTACAAATGAATTGACATATGAAATATTATTGAAACATATTCTACAAATGAATCGACAGATCACCATCTCCAGTGCAATACATAAAAAATTCCCTTCAAAATGAGATTAAAAGTAGTGTTGCACATGAAAATCTCAGTTTGTATAGTCAGCCTTCAGATGACTTTCTTGTTGCCTATCAACCTCCAAAAAATCCTGATCTGGATCACCTTGGATGTTTTTTTTCCTGACCTAGAAGGGATGGTGCTCTTTTTCATTTCCCACAGAGTGTCATCGATGCCTCCATCAGTTGAGAAAACAGCGCCGCTGTCTCTTTGTAGTGGAAATAATCCTAGATCGGCGCTCTGTCCAGTTTAGCAAAAAGCACCGATGGTCACTTGAAGGGGAAAAAAAGAAGTTTCTAGAAGATTATGTACATAATCCTTCATGGAATTAGTTCATGCATGTCTAGTAGAGGTGGCATTAGAAGAAATTTCAACTCAAAATGGGCCTCCTAAGGAAAATTAATAAAATAATAGTTAAAATAATAAAATAATATTTATTAATTTTGGAGGAAGAAAAGAAAAAACTACTTTTTTTGTTCATATTTTCGACATATCTCCCCATGTTTTTACTCAAATTTCGACCAGGAGAGCTCGTTGGATGTGGAATTAAATTCCGCATACAACAAGTACCCACTTGGAATACTTTTTATGGGGTTCACTACCCCAAAAAAAAGAAATACCTGAAAAAACATGATGATGACATCATCATCACGTTTTTTCAGGTATTTCTTGTTTTTGGGGTAGTGTGGCCAATCAAAAGTATTCCGAGTGGGTACTCCTTGGATGCAAAATTTAATTCCGCATCCAACGAGCTCTCTCGATCAAAATTTGAGTAAAAACACAAGGAGATATGTTGAAAATACGAACAAAAAAAGTAGTTTTTTTTTATGACACCTATCCCCAAATTTATATTAAAATATTGTTTAAGAGGCGCTCCCTTTTTTAATTTTAAAGCATTTTGATTGGCTAATACATGATGACATGGAATTTGTATTATTTTTGGAAGGCCCATTTTAAATTGAAATTTTCTCTAATGCATTTGCCTCCCTCACCTATAGGGATCTCATTCTATCCTTTTGTTAAGTCATTCTATGGGTTCCTGGCCTATAAATGGAGTCTCCATGAAGAGAGTGGGGGAGGCCAGAAAAAGCATCCGTATGCTGCTAGTTTGAAGTATGAATAGAGGCAAAGTAGAGGTAGATTGTAGCTGGAGAGGTCTTCATAGGAGTTTGTAGACATTCTTGTTGAGATAGAAGCTGTGAACATCAAGGCTTTTGGTTGTACCTCTTCTCATCCATATATTAATACATGGATCTAGGGTCCCTAACATAGATGGCTTTGTGCTTTGGTCAACCTGGAACAAACGATCCTCTCGTAGAGGTATTGGGGGTATAGCCTGTTACATTAAGAAGAACATCTCCCCCCATGTTAGGCTTTATAAAAAAGACCCTTACAACCAGTATATGTGGATAGAAATTACTGACATTAGTAATAGAAAAACCTACATAGCAATCTGTTATTTTGCCCCTATTAATTCTAACTTCTATAAGAAGAACAATTTGGATAAAAATTTTCCTTACAGTGGGCTAGAGAATGATATTTCTAGCCTTCGGAATGAAGGTAATATCCTCTTAATGGGTGATTTTAATGCTAGAACTTCAAGCAACCAAGCTACTCTCCTAAGCAATTACTCTAACCCTAATCCTCTCTGGTTAGACGAAGACCTTACTCTAGCTAGCAGGTTCAGGAGAAGCTCTGATGATTTAGGGGAAAATTTGTTTGGGTTGGAGCTAATCAAGCTCTGTAGCTCTCAAGATCTCATAGTTTGCAACGGTCTAACGAAGTGGCCCAGTTCTAGCCAGATGACCTGTATCCATGGGCTTGGTAGCAGCGTAGTAGATTATGTTGTTTCTGATATTTCATTATACAATGATATAATAAATTTGGATGTAATAAATGACCATGAGCCTGATTCAGATCATAAACCTTTAATGGTAACTCTCAACTGTGACATCCATAGTGATCCCATAGAGGATAATCACTATAACCAAAAGAACTTGATCTTTGATAGAAAAAAAAAAGGATCTTTTTATAAATGAGTTAAAAATTAATTTGCTTCCTTTATCAAGTACAGACAACATAGGAGACCTATATTATAATTTTACTAAAACCCTCTCTTATTCCATCAACAAGTGCTCAATTGAAGTTTCGAGTAATAAAAAGAATAAAAAAACCAACCCTTGGTATGATATTGATTGTAAAAATGCGAGAAGAGAGATTAGGGAAGCTCTTTATGATTCTCTTAAAATTAACAAGATAAAAATATACAAAGCCCTTACTAAAAGAAAAAAAATGCAGTATATTCACAAAAGACAAGACAATCTCTTACACCTCTCTAAGACGGCTCCTAAGAAATTCTGGAGGCAGATTCTAACTAGAAAAACTAAAGATAATAATAAAATTTCTCTGCACGAATGGAATTCCTATCTTCAAAAGCTTTATGACTCCCCGAATGTCATAGACAACTTTGAAACCCTTCTCACAACGAAAGAAGTTTTCTCTTTAGAAGACATAGATTTTGGGGTTAAGCGTCTAGCAAATGGAAAAGCTAAGGACATTGAAGGTTACCAGGTAGAAATCTTAAAAATTGGAGGTCCTGTCCTCATCCCTCACATCCACAAGCTTTTTAATCAAGCAGTCAAGCAAGGGTTCCCTAAGCCTTGGACTCAGAGCCTCATTATCCCCATTTTTAAAAGCGGGGATACAAATAACCCCTCAAATTATCGAACTATTATGATCAGCCCCCTCTTAGCCAAGTTATATGGTATTATTTTGGAAAATAAGATAAGCATTTGGCTTGAAAGTGAAGGTAAGCGGGTTAAAGGTCAAGCAGGTTTTAGAAGGCATCACTCAACAACGGACCACCTTATTACGCTTAGGATCATTATGGAGGAGTGCCGCAATGACAAATCTGATCTCTTTTGCTGCTTTGTGGACTTTAGAAAGGATTTTGATACGGTCCCTAGAAATAACCTTTGGAATAGGTTAGAAGAGCTTAAGGTTCCTTTCGAGCTAAGAGCTGCTACGATAAGGCTCTATGAGAACGTAATTGCCAAGTTTAAAAGCAATGAGGGGTGGTCGAAATATATTAAGTGTAATATCGGAGTTAAACAAGGTTTCCCCCTCTCCCCTACCCTTTTCGGCATTTACATTGATAAGTTAGAGGGTTGTTTAGAAGAAGCAGGTTGTGCTGGTACGATCCTAGCTGGAATAGTCATCATCCTTCTTCTTTATGCTGACGATATTGTCCTTATGGCAAGGTGTTCTTCTGATCTTGATAAACAACTTCGTCTTCTTAAAGATTTCTGCTCTACAAGGGGTATGACTGTTAACACTGACAAAACAAAAGTTATGATTATCAAATCCAAGAAGGACACATACGCTAATTTTGTGTATGACAATAGCAACTTGGAGGAAGTGTCTTCTTACAAGTACCTAGGAATTGATATTCATCACAAGCTCAACTGGAACTATAGCATTGAGAAAAGGATTAACGCAGGGTGGAACGCATACTTTGGTCTTGAAAATAACTGTAAAGCTGCAAACCTCATGATGTGGGATAAAAAGAAGCTCCTCTTTGAAACTCTAGTCACTTCTGTTATCTTGTATGGGTGTGAGGTTTGGGGTTGCAGCATCTCTAGAGAATCTTGGAGAAAGATCGAGCAAATCCAGAAGCGTTTTATAACTTACAACCTCAAAATAAAAAACAATACACCCTATCCTATTCTCCTTATAGAAGTGGGTCTTTCCCCCATCGAGAGCCTAGCCATGACTAGACTCCTGTTGTACAAGAACAAAATCAATAACATGGGAGACCATAGACTCCCTAAGTTAGCTTTAAACTCCAGCCAAAATCATCTAAGGCTCAAGCGTGGGTGGTATAAAGATACCAGGTCTTGGTTAAATCACTGGAAGATCGATGAAAATGTTGCATTGCAAAATATTAATAACATTAAAAATATTATTGCTTCTAAGTTTAAAGAAAAATTGTGGTGTGAGAAAGATTTAGAGGCCAAAAGAAAATTAAGATATTATAAGGAGGTCATCAACCCTACTCTTGAAGATAAAAACTATCTCTCTGTTTTAATCAGTCCTAAGAAGAAAATTAATATAGCTAAGATAAGAACGAACTTGCATGAGCTCCACAGCGAAACTGGGCGTTGGACAGTCCCTAAAACTCCTTGGGTAGAAAGGATCTGCCACCTTTGTGAGAGTAAGAACATTGAAGATGAAAATCACTTCCTCTTAGAGTGCCCTGCATACACCCACATTAGATCCCAGTTTCATAATCTTTGTTGCAATACCGACATTCCAAGCCTTTTAGCTTGTCAAAATTATAGTAAGCTCGGGACGCTTCTCTCCAAGCTCTTTGAGCATAGAAATATCACTTTAAAACAAACTAATTAATTTTCTTCTTCAGGGTCCGATAGACCAAATTTTGGTCTCAGGGGACGTTAACCATCATCATCATCATCATCACAAAGACATTTCTCTTTCCTATATCTGATTATTGTGTTTGTGATTAAATATTATTGGACTCCTTGATCACCAATATGGATAGTTTATTATCATGATGCTCTCATCTTTTCGGTTGTCTTGTGATCCGTCTTACAGGTATTGAATCATATCAAGGAATTTCCGGAGAGAAGATAAATAGATCTATGGTTGAGGTATATGATGTGTTATGTTAATTAATTTGACTATTCAAGGGAAAGATATGTTGCTGTGTCTTTTTGTTCTGTAGTTGTGTTTTGCATTACAGAGGAACAAGCAGTGTCAACACTGGTTGAGAATTCATGATAACAAAACTGGCGACTCCATTGGGGATCTAGCCTAATCCAGTCAGATCTGGGGAAGATCCAGTCCGATCTGGTGCATGTTCGGTCAGATCTACAAACATCGGTAACCATCCCATATATGAAGGTTTTTATCTCTTGTTTCAATTGTTTCAGCTGTAAGGTAAGTCATTTGTCTTATGCTTTTGATATTTTTCCCTCTGTTTTGAGTGATTTTTACCCTCCTTTCATCCTGCTCAGACTTTCTGGTTTCTCTTGCAGGCTCTTATCCTTTTTAGTATACTGTTGGACGACGCTTTTTACCTTGACTTACAGAGCGTCGATCAGTCCCACGACGCCTTCTCTCCTTTTGGTAGCAGCATCGATGACGACTTTCTACGTGGTTGACAGAGCGTCGACGATGCCTTTATATAAGAGGCTAGGAGCACCACAGCACCCTGGAATGCTCTAGTGTGACCCCTCCCAATGTGCTGAGGTAGGTCCTCTAAACTGTCTATCTGGAAAATTTTACCAAAAAAAATTGAAAACTGTCCTTTTTCTCTGAAAAATTATTTAGTGTGGTTTTGCTTGCTTGATTGCTTGCTGTCTGTTTACTAGTTTTTGTTTTTGATTCTCCATTTTGAGCTCAGATCCAAATTTTTTTACTTTTTGCATTGTCATAAACGAAATCAGAAACATACTTTAGTTTTTACTTTTATTAAAGTATCTGAAAAATGTTATTTTCGAAAAGAGAACTTATAGCCTCTTCCTAGAAGATTAGTTTACTTTTAAAAGACTGCTTTGTGTGCCTCATATTTTCTAGAAAAATACAAAAAGAATCATCTTACTTTCCTCTTGTTTATGCTTGCAAAGGTTGTGTGTTTTTCATTTACATGTGTGTTTCGAAAATATTAGTCTTTTTGACATTGTAGCAAAGTTAGTTTGCATGCACGTTAGAGGCTTAGTTTTCTTTCCCTCTTTTTTTAGAAACTTTGGAATGCTTGTGTGAAAGAATTTTTGTGTTTGAAACACTCTTTTTGCATCTCTTTATTGGATTTTGTTCTATTGTTGAAAACAAATTTCTATTGGTATCTTGTTGAAAAGAAAAGCAAAGGTTTCTTCCTTACCCTAGTTATTTTCATCGAAGTTGAAAAGTGCATTACATTTAGATTAATATGCATAATTGGAGATAACATTCCACAAACATTCACCTAATCGTCTAGATAAAATTAATGGTAGCTTTAGGTATAAAACTGTATAGAAAGTTGAGTGATAGGTTAGTGACATGTTCGGGCGTCGTTAAGCGTAGGAGCTGTCGTTATTTGTCTGCAGTACATCCCGGGACTCGCGTGATTCTTCCACATACCATTGATATATCAAACGGCCTTTCACATACCCTTGAGGTATATAGAAAGGTAATTCACATACTCAATTGTATATCGGAAGGTCCCTTGTGTACGGTTGTGCATTAGACAACACTACTACTGATTTGAGCTCCCATGTACCTTGAGTATATCGGGAGACACCACTAGGATACCCTAACTATTTGAGAAAAGCCATTTGGATATCTTGTGTGGAGCAATACACCGAAAACAACATTGAAGGAGACTACTATGCACATACCCCTAAGGTATATCGCGAGTTGCACCTACTTGACAATCCTGGTGAGAGACCAACTATTCTAAACTCCTCCTATCACTTAAGTCTGCTTGTGACCTTTAGCTCTAAGAAGGTTTTTTTTGTGTGCTTTTACTCCCTTTTTAACCTATATTAGGTAATTTCGGCCACCGCCATGGCTGAGAAAATTGCGAGACATCAATCTCATAGATTGCAGGGTTTATCTCCTGAATTTCCTCCTACCGTGGAAGGATAAGAAGGAGTAACCATGGAGCAACTGGCTTCTTCTAGTGTTCCCATAGGAACTACCTTAGCTAGTGAAACCAGAGAAGATTTCACTGTCTACATGAATCCTTTGGTCCAATTTCCTCCTACAACCGATGTTTCTATACATCCACCGTTGGAAGGCCATGGTGATACCCCTGCCCCACCAGATTATGGCCTGGATGATCCTTTTTGGAGGACTTATATGGGCCAAGCTATTGTTGAATTTGGGGTTATTAGACCTTCACTAGGAAACCCTCCTTTAGGGGAGGAATAATAGAGAAGAATTAACACATTTCTCGATTGAGCTCGTACCTTTTTAGAGAGATTAGAAAGAATTATTCCTCCACCTATGTCTCATCACGAAACTTTACCGACACGATTACCATGTAATACATACCCTTGGCCTGAAGCTGAAATTAAACCTTCTTCTGATGGCCATCCAACTTATGGTGACACTTCTCGTAATCCATGGCCCGAAGGATATCATTCACTAGCTCAAGTGTTAGGACCTATTGAAGAAATTCCATTTCAAGGTAATCCAGGTCTAAACCACAACCCTACAGTGTCACATCTTGGACCCATTACTAGACCTTCCATACCTGTCATGGTTGGGGGGCAATCCTCAAATCAAGCAATTTCAGTAAACTCTCACACCGGGGGCAACCCTTGACGCGAGTTATGTCATCTATCAGTGGAACTATGGCCAGTTCATGACAAGTTATAGCTATAGCACAACCTACAGTAGTTACACCCCCCACCAACAGCAATGTTGTTCCTACCCTATCTAGTATAGGCTAACCCTTAGGGCCACAACCTGTCAACAATATAGCTTCTTGGGGATATACTTATCCAGGAACTCAACATCCTATGGTTAATCAAGTTTACCAACAACCACCGCTAGTGGCTATTTATCCTGGAATGCCTTACCTCGAAAACGCTTTTGTACCTTGGGGACAACCAAATTGGTCAAATATCCCGTCATATGGAGGGACTTTTGTTAATATTGCCAGAGGATACAGTGGACCTCCCCCCGGAGGACCAATGTGAGGACCTGGAGGACTTGGTGGACCATTTGTAGGAGGAAGACCACCACCACCACCACCACCACCTTCCAACGGACCCCCTCCCTTGGGGGTCCCACCTCCCCATGGAAATTATAGAAACCAACAACTTTTTCAACAAGATTTGGGGGCATCATCTATACCCATATATCAATCTGCATACGGTCCTACTGGTCAGCGAATGCCCTATCAGTATTACCAATATCTACAATCAAATCAACAACTACCATTTCTGGCCACTTTATATTTGCTAGACTTGTAAATATTGATAAATGGCCCAATTCATCATGACCCCTCTTGGCCTGCCATTCCTGTAAAGCTGCCTTCCGATATACCTAAGTTTGATGGTAAACTCGGTGAAGACCCAAAAAACCATGTGATGACATTTCACTTATGGTGTTCATCAAATTCTTTGATGGATAGTTCAATCCGTCTACACCTTTTTCAAAGAACCGTTACTGGTATTGCCGCAAAGTGGTACATCGAGTTACCATAGCACTCTTTTTGGGATTTTAATGCCCTAGCAATGGCCTTTTTGACACACTTTCAACTACCAATCCAATATGAAATAGGTACATACCTTTTAACCTCACTTTGCTAAACGACATCTACTCATATCTCCGATCATATTCATGAATGGAGAAGAAGATGAAGGTTGATTAAGGCCCCTATTCCTGATCAGTTGTTAGCTGATTGGTTTACAAAGTCTTTACTACCACCTATTGCTAGAGATGTCGCCATGGGAGGCGTTGTGACTGAGGAGTAAGCTATTAGCCGCGTTCAATACCTAGACTTGGTTTATTCCCAGTCAGGTACTTTGTATGACTTGATTCCACATGCTCCTCGACCTACAACTGATCCATCTAGACCTACAACTAAACCACCTACTGATGGCATACTTGGTTTAGTTCAGACACAAACAACAACTAAATATTCTAAGAAACAAATTTCCACTCTATATAATCAACAAGCACCACCTACCAAAATTGTATCCTTTCCTATTGCTTCCGCTGAAGTAAATGTGGTTCAATCCACTGAATCTTCAGGCGGGAAGAAAAAAGGAAAAAATAAATCTAAGAAACCTAACAACCAACAGGAAGGAAATAAAACAAAGAATATGGATAATGATTCAAAAGGAAAGAGAAAGGTGAAGTATCCTTGTTTAATCTGCGAAGGTGATCATTTTACAAAAGAATGTCCTTGTCATGAGGAAGTTAGTAAGTTTTTGAAAGCTTCACTCACCTCAGATATCTTACAAGATCCTTTCTCTTCCCAATAGTAGTTAATCGATCATAAGTCCTTGAATGAAAATTCTTCGTCCACCAATGAAGTTTGTATGATGTCTAGTGAAACGGTGAACTTAAATACAAGAGCACATAGTTATGACCCTCCTCCAGAAAAGAATCCTGATGATACTCCATCTGAAAAACCCTCAACTTCCACACCTCCTACTAATAATGGTCTTCATATTGAAAAATATATACCTGAAGCAATTTTTCGTCCACCAAAGGGCACCCTACGTAAGTCCATAATCAATCCTAACGCTCGTGCCACCCAACATTATAATGTTGTTGAATATTTGGCCCAGGCACCCTGTGCTATGTCAGTTTTAGAGGTACTCCAAACCTGCCCAACTCAACAGAAAAACTTGCGTTATGCCCTTGGAGCTATGGATCCTGAGAATAGTAATATCATCACTTTCAAACTGGATGATTTCAAGATGAGACTTTCACATCAGCTAGCTTTCCATATAGCTACAAAGATTGCTGGAAAGACTATTCGTCATACCATTTTGGATGGGGGTGGCTCTACATCAGCTATGTCTTTATCTTGCTGGAGAGCCATTGGATCTCCAGAAATCAACTGTTCACCTACTACTCTTAAGGCTTTTGATGGTCACGACTTTCAACCCTATGGATTACTACCTGTCATCCATGTTGAACTGGGTTGCAAGTCAATCTCCATTCATATCAAAGTCGTTAACATTCCTTTGGATTACAACTTACTCCTAGGTCGCAACTGGTTTTATTCTATGCAAGCTGTAGCATCGACCGTTTTTTGGATCGTCCAGTTCCCATTCCAAGGAAATATTATTAATGTTGACTAGTTAGATTTCATCACACCTAGTACCATTACAAATGATGCAAACAACGTTCCACTCTTGAACACCCCATAGTATAAAGACATTGGAGTAGGTCTTATCAAAGACTCTTCACTTATGGGAATCTTTCCCCCATCTGACCCTCCTCTTGCTTCCTGGACTGCATCCATTAATATGATTTCTAGCTCTCATACAGACAAAGGAAAAGTAATTGCTGATGAATCCTCATCTATTTCCCCTTTCGAAGAGATGTACAATGCAATCCAAGCTACCAGCGATCCTACCATCAATGACCATTTCTTGGTGGCCTCAAATTGTTATCACACGCCATATTGGCTCGAACACTCCTCCCCATCTCTAGATTATCTTTCACACACACTTCCTATAGATGAATCTATTATGGAATTTATGTCATTAGACGAGATGCCTTGGGAAGATTATCATCACAGATCTTCTTTCCTTCCCCCTTGCCATATGGTAGAAAACCACTTTGCCTCTATGGTTTCATCCGATATAGTCCTCAACCCTCAGTCTCCGATCCTCACACGTAGTGTCAATTCTGAAGGGAATGTATGCAACATTACCAAGACTATACCCATCGACATATCCATGAAACCGGGTGTTTCCGAGAACATTTCCATAGGACAGAACTCTTCCCATGAAGAAATCCAAACATACACAACTCTTTTCAAATAATTTCGAGATGTATTCACATGGACATATGAAGAAATGCCTGGGATTGATCCCTCTATCATTGTCCATCAAATAAAAACTTATCTTGATGCCAAGCTCGTATGCCAGAAACTACGACAGGTTCATCCTCGAAAAGCAGTCACTATCAAAGAAAAAGTTGAAAAACTTCTAAAAGATGGTTTCATTTACCCTGTACCACTAACTGAATGGCTATCCAACATAGTACCTATGAATAAAAAGTAGGGTACTATTAGGGTTTGTATCGATTTTAGGTACATAAATCGAGCTTGTCCAAAAGACAACTTTCCCACTCCTTATATCGATCAAATAATCGATAACTGTGTCGGAAGCGTCATTTTCTATTTTATGGATGGCTTTTCTGGCTATAATCAGATTGAGATTCTCCCGTCAGATCAACATAAGATGACATTTATTTTCCCATGGGGGACTTTTTCTTATCGTAAACTGCCTTTAGGCTTAAAAATTGTTGGCGTGACATTCCAACGTGCCATGTCATGTGCTTTTCATGACATTAAAAATGTTGTGGAACCCTATCTAGATGACCTACCTGCCCATTCTAAGCAGGGGGATATTCAAGTCGATCATTTAAGAGCTGCGTTTCTTCGATTTCATCATTTTAATATTGGTCTAAACCCCCATAAATGTGTTTTTTGTGTCGAAGCTGGTCAACTTCTTGGTTTCATTGTTTCCAAATATGGCATCCATATCAATCTTTTGAAAATTGAGGCTATCTTGGCCCTTCCTGCTCCCATGAATGTTACTGAACTCCAAAGTTTGCAAGGGAAGGAAAAATTTCTATGTCGTTTCGTTTGCAATTATGCAGAAAGGACACATGGTTTCATGAGGTTTCTCAAGAAAGATACCCCTTTCATTTGGGATGATTTCATGCAGCGCGCATTTGATAATCTTAAACATGCACTTACCCATGCACTTATGTTGCAACCACCCAATTATGCCAAGGATTATTCCTTGTACGTGGCTGCATCCTTGTCTACGATAGGCATGGTCCTCATTCAAACAGATTAACATGACCAAGAACATGTGATTTATTATGCAAGTAAGAGTCTTTTGGATTCTGAAACTTGATACTCACATGTGGAGAAACTCGCTCTGGCCATAGTCATTGCGGTCCAAAAGTTTCATCATTATATTTTTCTCCGCAGCACTATTGTTTACGCGAATTCCAACCCCATGTAATGTGTTCTTACACGTCAGGTGTGTTGAAATATTGTAACTTTGAAGAATATTCTATATGTATCTTTTGTGGTCCCTGATGGTCCTACCGGGAGAACCACTTGTATTACTTTGTACCACGATGCTTCTAATCGAAAGAACTAATAAGAGTCATGAGGTAGTCCCCTCTAGTTGTAAAGGTGGGTCATTATCACCCCAATGTGGTTACTTGAGCCTACATGTGTAACTCGGGCCTACATGATTAACTCGATCCTACATGTCAGATGAGTTAATTAAAGTGAACAGATGAATATAAATAGAGGTGTAGCACTCCTCATTTGGAGCACACACTCTCACTTGTGTAGTGCATTAGTGGAGAGAGAGAAGTAGCTAGAGAAGGAGGAGGATCAGGCTTTGATCTCCTCATTGGTTTTACCTTTTATATTTTTGGGCATCTATATTGAGGAAGCTTTTGCTGGGTTTTTCCAGGATAAATTTGTGTTGTTCTTGTGATACTGTTTCTTTCAGTGTTCCTGCTTATATGCTTTTGTTATGAAAATGAAATGAAATAATGATGTATTAGCTAAGCATATGAAAAGTTAACATGGTATCAGATCCACCCTGAATAGGACAGCCTTCATAAGGAAAAATAGCCCTCTCTCTCTCCCCAGAAGAAATTAGGGTTTTGGGAAAATTTTTGAGTTTTAGAAAACTGATTGCATGGAAATTTGTGCCCTCCCAGAGCGCATCTTTT
The DNA here is from genome assembly GCA_001517045.1 of Pseudotsuga menziesii. Classification (NCBI taxonomy): domain Eukaryota; kingdom Viridiplantae; phylum Streptophyta; class Pinopsida; order Pinales; family Pinaceae; genus Pseudotsuga; species Pseudotsuga menziesii. Next base: position 121,823 of record LPNX010224968.1, read on the forward strand.
GAGCCTGGAATCACAGTTTTTGGATGTGTGAGTCTTTGGAAAAGTCAAACCCTAGTTTGACAGCCATACTAGAAAACTACTGAACCAGAAAACTGCAAAAGCTGAATCTTGCAAGTCTGATTTGGAAGGTGAAGAATCAAAATCTCCAGAATCCAAGCTCACTAGTCAACTCACCTCCTTCAAGTGCATCTCCTGGTAAGGTAAGTTTCTCATTTCGCAAAATTTCATTTTTTTGTGATTTTCTGACAAGATGGCCCCAAGCACTAAGCTTGAGGACAAGCTAGCAGGCATAGATAATTTCCAAGCATGGAAATATAGGATTGGTCTCATTCTCCAAGAGAATGATCTTGATAAGTATGTCAAAGAAGAATTCTCAGAACCTGAAGAAGCTGAAGCCAAGGAGAAGCACAGAAAGGATATGGTTAGAGCACAAAGGATTATTGCTGACTCCATCAAGGATCACTTGATCCCTCAAGTGTCATCCAAGAAGACTTCAAAATAAATGTGTGATGACCTTTCCAGAATGTATGAGGGAAGAAACATCAACAGGAAGATGAATCTACGAGCTCAACTGAAGAGTACCAAGATGAGTCATGGAGAATCCATCCAAGACTACTTCACAAGGGTTTCTCAAATCAAAGAGAAACTAGAAGCTGTTGGAGATAAGCTTGATGAAGATGAATTGGTTATGACTGTTCTCAATGGTCTCACTAGACCCTAGGAATCCTTCATCCAGATGATGTGTGCCAGAAAAGAAAGCATGATGTTTGAAGTAGTATGGGAATACTGCATTCAGGAAGAGACTAGAGTGGAAAATAGAGAAGCCTTACCAAAGGAAGATGATCAAGCCCTAGCCACTCACACCAAGAAAAGAAGAAGTCAACCTAACTTCAGGAGAAGAAACTTCAAGGAGTCTCAACCTCCCAGAAGAATCCAAAGAATAAGGGAAAGTCATCTAGAGAAAGACTACTCTGGATTTCAATGTTTTCATTGTGATAAGATAGGACACATTGCCTGAAATTGTCCTATAAAGAAGCAAGAATATAAGAAGAGGATAAACAACAACAAAAGATATCAGGCTCATCTAGGAGAAGATGAAGAAGAAGAAGGACCTCCAAGAAAGCAAGAAAGAGAAGAAGATGCAGAAGAGTATGTACTATTCTCCGCACTCTCTGGGTCTATAACACCTGGAGAAGACACTTGGCTTATTGATAGTGGTGCTTCAAAGCACATGACAAGACAAAAGAAAACTTTGCCCAAACTTGAAGAAAGAAGCTCTCCTCAGAAGGTATCCCTAGGAGATGACTATCAATATCCGATCAAAGGAGTTGGTGAAGCAAGCTACAAACTTGATTCAGGTAATCCTCTAAAGATGAAAGATGTATTATATGTACCTGTTTTAAAGAAGAACTTACTTTCTATCTCAGCTTTAGATAAGAAAGGATTCAGAGTTTCTTTCATAGATGGCCAAGTACTCATGTGGCCCAAAGGAAAAAATATTGAAGATACAATCATCATTGGTGAAGAAGAAGGAGGCCTGTATAAACTCAAAGGGCACTCAGAAACAACCTTTGTTCATGAGTCCACTGACCCTAGTGAACTATGGCATAGAAGGCTTGCCCACATCAACTACAAGGCTCTACCTCATGTGAACAAAGTAGTGATAGGATTACCAGATATGAAGATCAAGCATGAAGGCATTTACAAAGGATGTGCAAAGGGAAAGAACATCAAGAATCCATTTCCGAAGAGTGAAACTAAAACAAAAGGTATGTTGGAATTGATTCATTCAGATGTATGTGGTCCAATGTCTTCTACATCCTTAAGTGGATTTGAATATTATATCACATTCATTGATGACTTTTCAAGAAAGACTTGGATATACTTCTTGAAAGAAAAGAGTGAAGCGTTTGAGAAATTCAAGGAGTTCAAAGCCTTGATAGAGAATCTTTCATACAAGAAGATAAAAACACTCCGATTAGACAATGGAGGAGAATATACCTCAAAAGAGTTTGAGGATTTTTTGCAAAGATGTCGGAATCAAGAGGGAACTAACTACTCCCTACAATCCGCAACATACTGGGGTTGCAGAAAGAAATAACAGAACCATCATGGAGGCAGTGAACACAATGATATATGATCAAGATCTTCCAATGCATCTATGGGCAGAAGCAACAAGAACCGTTGTGTATGTGCATAATAGAATATCTCACAGTGCTCTTGGGTTCAAGACTCTAGAAGAGATATTCACAGGAAATAAGCCTGAGGTAAGTCACCTCAAGATATTTGGTTGCCCAGTATATATTCATATACCGAAAGAGAAAAGAACCAAGTTAGACCCTTCTGGAAAGAAGGGGATATTTGTTGGATATTGTGAAGTATCCAAAGCATTCAGAATCTATATTCTTGGATTCCATCACATGGAAATCAGTTGAGATGTGACATTTGATGAAGAGACAGCCCTCAAGAGATCCAGGAAGTGCCAACATGAAGAAGTGTATGAAGAAGAGACATCTCCTAGAAATAAAGAAACTACATGTCTCCTTGAAGATGAAGGTCCTGAAGAACATGACTTAGTAGAACCTCAAGAACCTCCCACAATGGAGATGTCAAGAAAGAGAAAACCTGCTTGGACAAGAGAAATTATATGAGAGGCAGAAAGATATGGATATCTTGAAGGCTCCACAAGGGAAAGAAAGAAGCCTAAGACTTTTTCCAATTATGTAGCCTTGATGTGTGATCTTGTAGATCAAGAACCTACAAGCCATGAAGAAGCTATACAGAAGAAATAATGGGTAGAAGCAATGACTGAAGAATACCAGTAAATAATGAAGAATGATGTCTGGGATATAGTTCCCAAACCAGAAGGAAAGAGTATAGTATCCTCCAAATGGATATTCAAAATAAAGCATGCAGCTGACAGAAGTATCGAGAAGTATAAAGAAAGATTTGTGGCCAGAGGATTCTCTCAGAAAGAGGGAATTGATTATGAAGAAACATTTTCCCCAGTAGCATGGTATACTTCAATTAGAGCTATCATGGCACTTGTATCTATGATGAAGTGGGACTTACACCAGATGGATGTGAAAACAGCTTTTCTGAATGGTGTGATCGAAGAAGAAGTATACATAGAACAGCCACAAGGATTTGAATTTGGAGATAGACATACTCACATATGCAAGTTGAAGAAGGCCTTGTATGGCCTAAAACAAGCTCCTCGAGCTTGGTATGGAAGGATAGACAGTTTCCTGTCAAGCATGGGATTCACCAAGAGTAAAGCTGATCCTAACCTTTATCTTAAGGTTGTAAAAGATGAACCTGTCATCCTACTGTTATATGTGGATGAGTTATTCTTGACAGGGAATGAGAAACAGATTATGGAAAGCAAGAAGAAACTAGCAGAAGAATTTGAAATGAAATACCTTGGGTTAATGCATTATTTCCTAGGTCTAGAAGTATGGCAAAGTTCAAAAGGAATATTTCTCAACCAAGGAAAGTATACGGTAGAGATATTAAAGAGATTCAATATGTTGGAATGTAAAGCCATGGCCACACCCATGGAATCCAAACTGAAGTTGTTAGCTAATGATCCATCAAAATTAGTGGATGTAACTCGCTACAGATAGATCACTGGGTCATTGATGTATTTGACAAATACCAGACTAGACATTTGTTTTGCTGTGAACACCTTGAGTCAATTTCTTGTTCAACCAAGACGGGTTCACTTAGTAGCTGCAAAACATGTGATGAGATATTTGAAAGGGACTATAGACTTTGGTCTATACTATGATGGTAGCCATGAGTATAGATTGTATGGCTACACAGATGCAGATTAGGCTGGAAGTATATTAGATAGAAAAAGCACTTCAGGAGGATGTTATAGTCTGGGATCTGCTATGATTTCATGGTTTAGCAGAAAGCAGTCTAGTGTTGCTCTAAGCTCAGCTGAAGCAGAATATATAGCAGCTTGCTTTGCTAGTTGTGAAGCCATATGGATTTGAAAGCTGATGTTAGGATTATTCAACCTAGAGTTGGACACTACCGTGATTCTATGTGATAATCAAAGTTGTATAAAGATGACAGAGAACCCAGTATTCCATGATAGATCGAAGCACATAGAAATAAGGTATTTCTATATTCGAGATATGATGCAGAAGGGAGCCATAAAGCTCCAGTATGTGAGTACTGATGAACAAGTTGCTGATGTGCTGACGAAGCCTCTGTCTCAAGTAAATTTCGAACACTTTCGAGACAAGCTTGGTGTGGTTCGGAAAGAGGAGTAGTGATGTTGCAGTGGGATTGTATCATCCCTGGGCACTTTCCCTAAAGTGATTCGGTGACCTCGATCCTCGAGAATGAAGAGGGATTGTATCATCCTGGGACATCTGTCCAGAATAGATCCAGTGACCTTGGTCATCGAGAATGAAGAGGGATTGTATCATCCTGGGACACCTGTCCATAATAGATCCAGTGACTTCGGTCCTCAAGAATGTGGTGGGATTGTATCATCCCTGGGCATTTTCCCTAAAGTGATATGGTGACTTCGATCCCCGAGAATGTGGCAGGATTGCATCATCCTTGAACTTCGGTTTAGAATGGTATCCAGAGGCTTCGTTCCCCGAGAATGTGGCAGGATTGCATCATCCTTGAACTTCAGTTCAGAATGGTATCTGGAGGCTTCGGTCCCTGAGAATGTCGCAGGATTGCATCATCCTTGAACTTCGGTTCAAAATGGTATCCAAAGGCTTTGGTCCCTAAGAATGTGGCAAGATTGCATCATCCTTGAACTTCGGTTCAGAATGGTATCCAGAGTCTTCGGTCCCCGAGAATGTGGTAGGATTGCATCATCCTTGGACCTAGTCCTAAAGTGATAGGGACTGATTATCCTATAATCAATCCGATGACTTCGATTGTCGATAATGCGGTAGGATTGCATCATCCTTGTACCTAGTCCTAAAGTGATAGGGACTGATTATCCCGTAATCAATCCGGTGACTTCGGTTGTCGAGAATGCGATAGGATTGTATCATCCCTAGACTTAGGTCCAAAAGTGATCTGAAGAATTTCGTCTTCATGTTGTGGATTGCAGGTTATTGTTGATGATGATGACATACATTCGAAAGATCAGAATCTGATGATGATGACGTACTGATCGAAAGATCAGAGTATGATGATGATGATGTTGTTGTTTGAAAGATCATAGTATGATGATGATGATGTTGTTGTTCAAAAGATCAGAGTATGATGATGATGATGTTGTTGTTCGAAAGGTCAGAGTATGATGATGATGATGTTGTCGATCGAAAGGTCAAAGTGTTGAAGATGATGTTGCCGATCGAAAGGTCAAAGTGCTGAAGATGATGTTGCTGATAGAAAGGTCAAAGTGCTGAAGATTGTTGTTGATCGAAGCGGTCAAAGATTGTTGCTGATCGAAGCGGTCAAAGTGTTGATGTTGTTGAAGACTGAAGATTGAAGATGAAGACTACATGATGTTGAAAAGCTTCCAATGATTTCTAGATGTGTTACCTAGATGATGCTGATGATGCTCTCTCTCTCTCATATTATTGTTGTTGTAGAATACCCTTCTCGTTAAGCGGGAGTGTTGAAATTTTGTAACTTTGAAGAATATTCTATATGTATCTTTTTGTGGTCCCCGATGGTCCTACCGGGAGAACCACTTGTATTTTGTACCCCGATGCTTCTAATCAGAATAACTAATAAGAGTCATGAGGTAGTCCCCTCTAATTGTAAAGGTGGGTCATTAGCACCCCAGTGTGGTTACTTGAGCCTACATGTGTAACTCGATCCTACATGATTAACTCGAGCCTACATGTCAGATGAGTTAATTAAAGTGAACAGATGAATATAAATAGAGGTGTAGCGCTCCTCATTTGGAGCACACACTCTCACTTGTGTAGCGCATTAGTGGAGAGAGAGAAGCAGCTAGAGAAGGAGGAGGATCAGGCTTTGATCTCCTTGTTGGTTTTACCTTTTATCTTTTTGGGCATCTATATTGAGGAAGCTTTTGCTGGGTTTTTCCCTTTAGGGTTTTCCTAGGATAAATCTGTGTTGTTTTTGTGATACCGTTTCTTTCAGTGATCCTGATTATATGCTTTTGTTATGAAAATGAAATGAAATACTGATGTATTAGCTAAGCATATGAAAAATTAACAAGTTTCGTCATATTCATTGCGGTCCAAAATTTTCGTCATTATATTTTGCTCCGCACCACTATTGTTTACACGGATTCCAACCCCATGTACTACGTTCGTACACCTCAGGTGCTTGGGGGGAAATACTCACGTTGGATCGTGATCCTCCAGGAGTTTGGCCTAGAATTCACCAAAAGTACTTCAAAGAAGTCCCTTGTCTTTGTAGAGCTTATATGTGACCTTCCCCGTACTATTGAGAATCTAGAGCCCTCTGATTCTTTACCTAACAAATCATTGTTTCTCATTAGTAGAACAGATCCATGGTATGGAGACATCATTTTGTACCTCTAGACCTTACGATACCAGCCTACTACCTCCCGAGATGAACGTCGTCATGTTTTCCACCAAGCTAAAATTTACCTTATCTTGAATGATACCCTATATTGTCATGGTGTTGATTCTATCCTATGTCATTGCCTTACACACGAAGAGGTTGAGATCATCCTTAATGATTTCCATGCTAGAGCTTGTGGCAGTCATCTTTCTGGGTTGGATACTGCCCAAAAAATCCTACGTGCGGGATACTTCTGGCCTTCTATTTTCAAGGATTGTATTGAAACAGTCAAGAAATGCCCACCATGTCAAATGTTTACTTTGAAGAAATGCACACATCCAGCTCCGCTCAATCCTGTAGTAGCAGTTGGCCCCTTTGCAAAATGGGGCATAAAATTTGTGCAGTGTAGACCTACCTCAGTCGGGGGGCATAGCTACATCATTGTGGCTGTTGATGATTTTACAAAATGGGCAGAGGCAATGCCCACATATGCCGAAGATGGTAATACTGCTGCACTATTCCTATTCAATCATATCATTGCTCGATTTGGGATTCCTAGGGCCATTGTGACCGATCATGGGTCACACTTTCAAAATAAGATGATGGCAAAGCTTAGCGTAAAATTAGGGTTTCACCATGATAACTCTACACCATACTATCCCCAAGCCATGGCCAGGTTGAGGAGATAAATAAAGTATTAAAAATGATGCTTCAGCGGATGGTAGGGCAAGCCAAATCAAACTGGCATTTACAGCTTTTCTCTGCACTTTGGGCCTATAGGACTACTGTCAAAACTTCCACCGGTTTTACACCTTTCCAATTAGTATATGGACTGGAAGCTACCCTCTCGATACAATGTGAAATCCCTTCTTTGAAATTGGCTATGGAACTATTAGCCAACACTGCCATAGACGAAGAAAGATTCCTGTATCTAAATAAACTTGATGAAACTCGACATGATGCTGCCTTAGCCAATGAGGCACACAAATGAAGAATGAAAGTCCAATATGACAGGAGTCTCCAACCCCATTCCTTCAATGAAAGAGATCTGGTCTTGACTTATGACCAGAAGCATGACAAGCTGGGGGCAGGAAAATTCGAGTCTATGTGGCATGGGACTTATATTGTCATTCATGTTTTAGAAAAGGGGGCATATGAATTGGTTGATTATGATGGGATACCATTGGGAGAGCCTCGAAATGGGATCTACTTTAAAAGATAATATGCCTATATCTTCTAGCATAGGATCTGTGTACATATTGTTTATATTTTGTTGTGTGTCTCAAGATTTGAGAGGTGCGTCTTTTGTGTGATTTGAAATGTGTTTTTCATAAAACCCTACTTATGCATGTCTTTTGTCTGATGGACAGATGACTTCCTACATGGGTTTCGCCGATGGTCCACATCGATATACACTTAATCTTGCATCAGAATCCTGGGTACTGTACTCTCCTACACGTGAGTTGGTGAGTTCAGGGGGTGTTATTTTAGGCCCTTCCACCAATAATCTAGCAGAATACCAAGTCGTAGTTGGATTATTGACAGAAGCCCTAGCTTTTGAAGTAAGAGAAATTAGGGTTTATCTAGATTCTAAACTAGTTGTACAAGAACTTAATCGAGTCTACACCATTAAGAATCCCTCTCTTCTTCATAATTTTTGAAGGGTTAGGTTGTTAGAGAGGTCTTTTGAGAAAGTCACATATTATCATATTCCAAGACATTTAAATGCTATGGAAGATTCCCAAGCTAACTATGTCTTAGGTTGGCATATTGCTCATACTTAAAAAATCCATTGGAAAAATAAAACACATGTAAAGTTCATAAGTAGATAAGTAGATCCACACATCACTTTTTCACACACAACAATAAATATAAAATTTTTGTTATATATATAAAAACTTGTAGCACTGAGATACAAAATGTGGGCTGAAGTGTCATAAGATTTCAGTGCCCGTCCACGAATGTAAAAAGTTCATGATATACATAATACATAAGGAAAAATCTGAAGCTTCGAAGCTTTCAGTAGTACATATACAAAAAATGATAGTCATGGTGGATTAATCCTCATGATGCTCATGGTAGCATGCGATAGCCTAGGCTACTCGGTGGAGCAGCCTAGAAAACCGTCCAGAGACACCTGTAGTATGGCACTGATAACACCTAGGTACCTTGTCTATCATCATATCAGGAATATCCACAGTCAAGTGCTATAGGTTATCCTCAAGATCTCCAAGCTCTTCATCAACTTTAGAGTGATACAACATCATATCCCAAGTGCCTGCTCGCCTAGCAATAGGCGACATCCCAGCTGGGTGGACAGATCCGATATCTGCATGAAAACATTTTTATCTCAATACTATGAAAATAAAAATCGAATAAATATAAAATTCAAAAAACATGAGTGGATAATGTATTTTTACCTCGGTCGTCCCACACTTCCCCCTTAGGTAAATCCAACTTTGAGTCATTGCAGAAGTCTGCCTCGTCATAGGCATAATCTTCTACCATTAGTAACTGGTCTCTCAACCAGCGCAAGAAACCTAACCCATAGCTGACTTTAGGCCCTCCACCTCCAAGGCGGGGCATGGATTTCACTCATGCAAGCATCCTAGGATCCTCAAGATCAAGTCTAGTGATATTCACCTATGGCCTCATGAGAGGCACCCACTATAAAATGAAAGACACCACCACTACTCCGTAACCAAACTGCTTCAATGGCCCTCTTTTTTCATTTACTGAGTTGACTTTTTAGAAAAGCCACCATGCCCTCACACCAGTTGAACACAATAGGATCCATACACTATAAGGCGTATAACATATGAGATCTACTAGTGAGGTGGGAAGCCCTAGTACCCGCCACTCTGCCGATGGTGTATACTACTATCCTCAGGGGGAGATCCACTAGAGATTTGATCGCTAGCTTTCCCGACTGGGACTCTGTACCCAATGAGCAATGCTGATCAATGATATCATCCAAAGAGCCTTCTCCCTTCCATGCTCCCGATAGAACTACGGGGCTTCCTTGCATAGACAAACTGGTGAGGAAATAAATATCCTCGATCTCTATAGGCAGGATGTGGACCCCTACCACAAAATGATCCTGATCAGGATCCCACATGTCAATAATGTACTCTAGTAGGCAGACATGTGCTTTCATCCTTGGAATCTAGAAATATTTGAGAAGCCCGCAGTTCTGTAGAGCATCAATGGTAGTAGGATCATTTGTGGCTTGGTTGTCTAGGACTTCATCCTCCCTTTCTTTCCATATCACCATGGTGCACCTGCAATATACCAATTTCGGGATCAGATATGGCATCATGACCATAAGGAAGAAAAATAAATGGCATTATGAATTGCATGTTAAGGGTAGAGATATGAAAAAATGCATTTAAAGGTTAGTTGGGGTTTATTTTTTCACTTTTCTTCCTGGCTGGTGCTGCTAGCCTTTGTGCACAGAGCACTGCGGCACCGGGCGCCTGTCTACTATGGACAGAGCGTCGTCGATGCTTCTGTCCCAGCAAGATAGAGCGTCGTCGGGGGTGCAAACCGACGGCTAAAATCCCCCAAAAGAAATTTTCTTTGCCTCTTATTCTAAGCATTACAACTTCTGTGGAGGTAGGAAATGCCCTATTTTTCCTTTTGCAAACAAAAATATACCCTACGCTTTGTATTTGAAACCATTTAAATATATTTAAGGAACTTTCATTCAACAATGCAAAAGAAGAAATTGAAAACTATTGAATATGAAAAGAAGAAGAGAACTAGTGTTTACCTCTTCTATGGATTGAGAAGCAACGAAGAAGTGGAATGCCCTCGCCGAATCACCGGAGGAACTCTTGCTACCAAATCTACGTTCAAAAACTCACCCAATGGTAAAAGAACAAGTGGTAAAAATAAAATTACCTACCCTTCTATTTATAGAATGTTTTGAGATTTTCAAAGTTATATTATAATTTATTTTATTTTGAAGTCCAAATCATTTTGTCAAAAGTGGGTTTTTATTTTTACTTTATACAGTTTTGAGAAAATGACTTTTGATAGCATTTTTTGAGTTTTTTCAGGTAAATGAGGGGTCACGGTTACATTTCAAGCTATTTTTGTCTTTTTCGAGCTTAGAGTTGAACTGAAAAAGTACTGAGCGTCGTTTACACTTTTTACATGCTCATTAAAAATCTAGTAGAAAGGTGTTGAGTATACTTTTTTGCTTTTTCAGACTCGTAAAAAATGGATTATGAAAATGGAGCCTGGTCCAGGAGTTATATTTAAGCTCTTTTCAGTCTCCTCAAACACAAAAAGATTGCCGAGCGAACTTGTTGCATTCACGCCTGTAAAAGAATCAGAACGGTCGACTAGTCGGGGGTAGGTTATCTCTTTTTTCAGACGGATTGATATTATTTATGAAAAAGGACCCTTTTTGGAGTCTTCTTAGTCAGTTCAGACTCTCTAAACATGAAACGACAAATGATTTTGCTTGCATCGGACTCATAAAACACATGATGTAAGACCCTATTTTGGGAATGAACCCCTCCTTTCTCAGGTTCGTGAAAAATATGAGAATGGACTCATCACCTGATGAGCTTCAACGAGTGTTTGTTACCCTCTTTGGAATCATAAAAACAAAAATAGGAACTCACCTTTCGAGGTGGGGAAATTAAAGGAAAGGGGAATGGTTTTCATTTGTTTATATGGCAGTACTCTACAATCCACCTTTGAACATGGCACCTGCTGCATTTGCATATCTGAACAGTTTGGGTTTTTAGTTTCGTCTTCAAGTCGATCCACTTTTGTGAGTCACCTGACTCCTTTGAGTCAATTCAAAGAATGCTTTGTCATATTCCTTGCATTACACCTGGTTCTATTCTCGTAAGTTAATACTGCCAAGTCATGTGTTGTGTCGCCCAATTGTTCAAAGGTTACCTCTCTCAGAAACGTAATTCGTTAGTAACTTCACTTGTCCTTAAAAATTCAGTCATGTCTGAGTCAGTCCTCTCATTCCAAATCAACTTTTATTCTCAGTTTCATGTCATTGATGTGTGAATCATTATGGCCCTCCTATGATGGAGTCTATTCCTGTCGAATTCAGATCATTATCGAGGGATCAGGCCTAGAAACCTAGACATTTCCTTGGCCTGCATGCCTCAATGGCAAGTTACCTCACTTTCAACATGATTTTATATCATTGGCTCTTGATTGAAATATCTCATAGAATGTTCGACTTCAAGTATTTTATTCACGTTCGATTATATGTACTGTGATACCTAGGGAATCATTGACATCAATGGTGATTTCCCTCGCACTTGTTAACAGTTAACATCAATGACTGGTAATCAAGTGGTTTCTACCATGTTTGACTTCAAGACATTGTAATCACATGGTTAGATTCGTATTTTCTAGAGATCGGGATGAAGACCCTGAGTAATTAGGATTTTTCAACATCATCGCCTATGCTCGGGTTGCGTTTGGAGATTATTTAGAGTCATGACATGGATCCACATTGTATTCTTGGTGGTTGTGTTCTATATATGAAATTGAGAGGCATAGATCTACTTTGTATATCTCATAGCTATGACCTATCTCTTACAGTAGTCAATCATGGATCTACAGTGTACTATTGGTAGCCATGACATAGTCATCATCATAGATCTATAGTATATTGGTCCACAGCTGTGATTGAATTGGATAAAGTTAGTTACTGGTCCTCTATAATTCTATCTCTCTTTTTATTTGTATCAGACAGAAAACTTGCAAAGTATTTCACCTATCACTTCCTTCTAGCTTCATACTTTGGGGGGCATTCTGTTGCACATGAAAATATCACATTGCCTAGTCAGCCTTCAGATGACTTTCTTGTTGCCTGTCAACCTCCAAAAAATCCTGATCTGGATCACCTTGGCTGTTTTTTTCCCTGACCTAGAAGGGATGACACTCTTTTGCATTTCCCATAGAGCGTCATTGACGCCTCCATCAGTTAAGCAAAAAGCGTCGATGTCCCTTTGTAGTGGAAAAAATCCCAGATTGACGCTCTGTCCAGTTTAGTAAAAAGTGTCGATGGTCACTTGAAGGGAAAAAAAAGAAGTTTCTAGAAGATTTTGTACGGAATCCTTCGTGGAATTAGTTCCTGCATGTCTGGGAGATGTGGCATTCACCTCCCTCACCTATAGGGATCTCATTCTATCCTTTTGTCAATTCATCCTATGGGTTACTGGCCTATAAATGGAGTCTCCATGAAGAGAGTGGGGGAGGCCAGAAAAAGCATCCTTATGCTGCTAGTTTGAAGTCTGAATAGAAGCAAAGTAGAGGTAGCTTGTAGCTAGAGAGGTCTGCATAGGATTTTGTAGACATTCTTGTTGAGACAGAAGTTGTCAACATCAAGGCTTTTGGTTGTACTTCTTCTCATCCATATATTAATGCAAAGACATTTCCCTTTCCTATATTTTATTATTGCGTTTGTGATTAAATATTATTGACCCCTTGATCACCAATATGGATAGTTGATTATCATGATTTTCTCATCTTTTCATTGTCTTTTGATCCGTCTTGCATGTATTGAATCATCTCAAGGACTTTCTGGAGAGAAGATAAATAGATCTACGGTTGAGGTATATGATGTGTTATGTTAATTAATTTGGCTATTCAAGGGAAGGATATGTTGCTGTGTCTTTTTGTTCTGTAGTTGTGTTTTGCATTACAGAGGAACAAGCAATGTCAGCACTGGTTGAGAATTCCTGATAACAAGTAGCCCTTGAAATTTGATTACTGGAGGTTATGAAAAATTAACACTTGGTCTGTCTGACACTAAAAAAATTTCTAAAGGAGAAAGTATCAGGTAAAAAAATGGAAATATTAAAATGCTAAAAGGGGAGTAATAATAATAAAAAATACTCTCTTATTTTATTCATTGAATTTGACAAAGAAATCAGGCATGTGTGTGCATTTTACTGAAGCAAGGAAATTTTGGATAGCTTCACTCAAATGCATGCCTAGCATCGATTAGAAATCCACATTAATTGATTCAAACCACAGAGTGTCTGTTCAAGCATAAGAAACCCAAATAATCTTTCAAAGTTTAAATTTTATACATATAAACTTATGCTCTGCAAGGAAACTCCAAATTTACATGATTTCCACATGGTAAAAAATAGGGTTGACTCCCTCAAGGAAATGCACACATTGGCATTCATTTCATGTTATATTGAATAAATTGCACTATAACATAGACATAACAAACTTGTCTACAAACTTTTGTACTCATTTCTGTAAATTGTATGATCTACAGTAAAATCCAAGTCATCCAAAACAACAATTGATAGTATTTGCCAATGTTTCATGTCCATAACTAAAAATGCACACCAATGCCAATCAAAGTACACTCTAGGTATGAAATTTGGAAGTTGGCATACAAAAACCTAATTAGACTAGTATAGTTTTAATTTCAAACATAAAAACTTCAATTGTGGAATAAGAATGCATCCAACATTTGAAATGAGAACAGAAACATTGTAAATGTTGGTTTCTTGTTGACGAGCATCATAGTTTCTCTAGTAAATCTTGTATTTATAGAATTTTGGCATGATAGGGACAACTTAGAAAAGAGGTTGAATTGGATAATTGTTTGGAAACCAGTCTCATGGCTCTGCAAGTTTGTATCATCTGTATATTTTTTATTATAATATAAATCATCATCCTTCCTTACAGAAATAAGTAAATGAGAATATAACAGATATAATACATTCCCAAGAAAAAAGCAGAGATAATACAAAAATATAACCAAATCGATACTCAAGAAAGTTTTGAAAGGGGCCCAAGAGCATTTTTTATTATATTTTGTTTTCATTACAGAGAATAGGGCTAGTTTACAGTTGAATCAAGAAATTGGTTAACTATGGGAAAATTGGTCCATGTAGCCTTAAGAGGATGCTCACCACAAATTGTGTTTCGAATAAAATGCCCACAGAACATGGGGATATTATAGGATTTTTTTTTCCACTCAACCATGGTCTCATTTTTTCCAAAGAGACCCTGAAGAAGAATTTATGGACCTTCCAAAATAGTGGTTTAGGGAAATTAGACCAAGCCTAGGAGAAGATTAAAAATTGTCCAAGTATAGAATTATTGGTAAAATATTCCTAACTGGACTTAGGGAAATGGCCGCCACATCTCATAAGATGATGATAACAATATTATGATAGTGTGGATCTCTAGAGTGTTGTATGGTGCATCCAACCATATAATTAGCCTGGCCAAAAACTCTTTCAGTATGAAGATATTAGTCTTCCAAAAGTGTCTCTCATCCATATTTGCACTGCTCTAGAAAAATACCCGTCGAGGAGAGAGAAAGAAGCTCCAAAAGATGAAATTGGTCTTGATGGATTCACCTTCTTGGCCTCTACCCATTGGGTATCTCACTTTCCAAATTTTAAGGAAAAATGAAATCAACTTGGTGACCTAGGGTTTGAAGAGAACTAGTTAAGTGTTAGATAAAGTGTTTGAGAGACCATTCGGAAATGCCTACAAGGGGGTGTTCCTTTGATGATAAAATTCATCATGTGATATGGTCCTGTTCATTGTTGAAATGGATATCTATCCATGCTCTTGGTTTCTCTTATGGTGATCAGATAAGGAAAATATCAACCTACCAAAATAGAAGAAAAATGTTATTTTGCATACTAAAGACAAAGAAAAAATGGTTGTGTTGTAAAGAGGCTAAGTGATGCCCGCATTAAGGTTGATGCCTACACTAAGGTGTTAGGATTATTAATCCTCCCTTGACCATATTTTCTATTAGATTAATTTTTCCTAACTTAGGAACCTTAATTAATTAATTGGATCCACTAGTACGATTGGGTCCACTTGGCCTAATGGGGCCACATGTACCAGTCACTGGAGTGTGGGGAACACTGCTGGAGGTTAACTGCCACTTACTGCATGTGCATGCATCCATTTGGGCACCTCCTAGACCAATCCCTACATTTTAGGACGCATTGGGAGTCACAACACCAACCTACTTCAGTTAGTTGGAGTTAGTACTAGTTAGTCTTAGTTAGCCCCCAGTTACTTTCCGTTAGTTCAAAGTCAGTTAGTTAGCACATGTATTGCATGTATAATGCATGGTTTCATGTGGAGTAGGTGACTTTTCTCACCAACCACACTCAGTTGCACTAAGTTAACTAGCTGTCACTCATTGTTTGAGTTGTTGGACATCTGGGAGTTGATCTGTTGGACTCCAATATTGATTGAGAGACCATGAGTTAGAGATTCAATTAGATATAGTCAAATCCACTTGGTAGAATTGAGTTTCTCCCTAATGCATTCGAATTCTTCCTATTTGTAACCTATTGTAACACTGTATTTAATTATTGTGAATGATACTGTAAATTCTTGAGCAATAGTTGTCTGTTTCTTGTGAGGTTTGTTTTGTTCAGTTTGTATCTTAATTCTCCATTATTTTGTTGCAAACATTATAAAAACTATATGCTTGAATATCTAAATAGAATTCAAATTCTAATATGGTATTAGAGCCTTCTCAAACAGTTTTCATGCTTGTTTCTCCCCATCGAACATCAAAAGTAGTTGGTTTTCCACAGAAGTCCCCTATGATGATTTTCTAGCTCTAGATTTATTCGGAGCAGCGGAGAGGGTGTGATGGACCCTGAAAACCTGTTCATGCAGGGAGGAAAAGCATGATTCTAACAGTTCATATGTTTTAGTGTGTTATTTCAATGAAATTGACAGGTGCTACATAGCTTGTGTGAATTTTTGCAGTACTTCCAGCCAGAGAAATTATGAGTTCTCAAACTCTTGAACCACGGATCCTCACAACTTCCAACTATATTGATTGGAGGATTGATATGCAGCTGGCCTTATGCAAGCTTGGCTACCACAGGATCATACATGGATGGGAGCCTAAGCCTCATCGACCGGTTGAACGGAACAAGTGTTTGAACCGTTGTGATGAAGCATTTCGGTACTTATGTACCTATATATCCAGAGATATCCTCTTCCACCTAGAAGGCTTGAGGACTCCCTGAGAATCCTGGGAGAATCTTGATAGCTTATTTAACAAACAAGATGAGCCTTGGGGAAACATTCTAGAGAATGAGTTGGTATCTTTACATCCCAGTAGTTTCGAGACTATTGATCATTTTTTTACTAAATTAAGTCTCTGGTACTTCAATGCAGATAGTGCGGAATAGAACGGAAGGATGAGCAGAATGTCCTTTCCATACTCAGTAAACTAGGCCCTGAGTATTATGTATTTGTTTCCATATTTCATTCCAAGCTGGAAATCTTTCCTGATTGGAAGGTTCCTTCATTAGATTCTTTTTTTGAGTCCTTAATCAAGGAGCAAGACAAGTTGATTCAAATGGGAGTCATCAAGACATCCAAAGATCAAGCTCTCCTAGTTTCCAACTCTTCCAAAGCGCAAGAAAAGGGGAAATCAAAGAAGAAGGGGCCAAAGGCAGCTGATTCGAATCTTAAACAAAATCAGCAAAATTTCGAAGGAGCCTCCATCTCTAAGAAGAAAAAGAAAAAGTGTCCCTACTTTATGAGGGGTTTTCATCAAGAAGACTCGTGCATGAAGAAGACCCTCGACTAGATGAAAGCTCTATGTGTAAAGAACTATATTTCCCTTACACAAAGGGTAGTGATTTTAGATGATGAAGAGCATACTTAAGAATATGAGATATGCATGCATGGAAGCCTCTCTCCTTCGAAGGATTATGTGATAGATTCTAGAGCATCCAACCACATGGTTGCTTCTAGGGAATCCTTCATCACCTTTCCTCTATCAGGAGGACCTAGCAGTCATATGGGAGATGACTCTAAAATCCTAGATGTTGAGAGAGGTTCAAATAAAATCCAACATGATGATTTCATTCCCTCTCCTATAGAAAACCAAATTGTTGAAGATGAAGAAGAAGCATATTTTTCCCTACAATCAATTCAAATGGAAGAAAGTCTCCTTGAAGTGACTCCTTCTCCTGCTACTCCAGAAGTGTATGAGATCCCTGATATCTCACCTAATCACATGGATGATCTAGAAGAAGAAATTTGAATCTCTATTTCTGAAGAAAAATACTCTTCCTATTCTTTGCAAAAATTCTCCAGTAATTCCTTAAATTTTGTGCATAGTTTACTGGTCACTGTTTCAAAAACGGTAGAGGAATTTGATTTCTCTATCTATAATGATGTGGCTAGTGTGAATATAAGTAATACCATTGATATTCTGGAAATAATACCATATTATAATATTTATGCATTCACTTTCATTAATCTAGAGCTTCCAATAAATTCCTACAGGATTGCATGCACCGAAAATCAGAATTTTGAAGAAGGAGAAAATTGTGCATATACCATCTCGGTGGAGAAAAGTTATGGATCTAATATGAATATTTTTGGATCTGATTTATTTTCTGATCTGATAATATGTGATTCAGGTTTCAATATTCAAGAGCTTTCAGTATTGCTTATAACTGGTTTCATCAATTTTCGTGTGACAAATCAAGCACCGCAAGTCTCTTTCAATTTTGTTGTTGAGGATTCGATGTTAGTTCTTTCTTATGAATTTGATGATATCATATTTTGTGAATTATTGGATATTTATGAAGCTATATCATATTATGGAGTTCAATCATTCACTCTCCACAGTCCCAGGGATTCTCTACATTTGGTCACATGCTCATCTCCTCACAGAACTAGTAAAGAGGGTGACATTCTGCATCTGCCTGGACACTTGCTCCTAACAATTGGGGCTGATTTAACCACTCATGGTTTTCTGTTTAAGGCTGAAATATATCAGGTTCTTGGGTGTTCTTCACATGGTTTTAATTCTCAAGGGAGTTTACTCTCTCTTCATTTGATTTCAGCTGCTCTACATGGGTCTAGTTTTCACCGTGCAACTATTTATATTTCTAATTCAGTTGAGTACATTGTTCTTCTTCCAAAGAGGAAGATTCCTATAGACATAAGCATGTTGTTTGGATTCATGGGTTCACCTACACAGAAGAAACAAGATACGGTTGTTGCATAGTAGCAGCAAAAATTTTCACAGGTTTTTTCAAAATTTGTATTTCTGCTTTTTTTTTGGGGGGGGGGGTGTTCCCATGAGGTTTTCCCATGTTTCCTCGATTGTATTAAGCATATTTTTTAACTATATTTTAGATTGTATTTTTTTCACCTACGGTCTTGTTACAAGGTCCCACAGCTGTCCAAGTTAGGATTCAGGGGGGGTGTTAGGATTATTAATCCTCCCTTGACCATATTGTCTATTAGATTAATTTTTCCTAACTTAGGAACATTAATTAATTAATTGGGTCACTAGTACAATTGGGTCCACTTAGCCTAATGGGGCCACATGTGCCAATCAATGGAGTGTTGGGAACACTGCTAGAGGTTAACTGCCACTTGTTGCATGTGTATGCATCAGTTTGGGCGCCTCCTAGACCAATCCCTACATTTTAGGAGTCACTAGGAGTCCCGGCCCCAACCTACTTCAGTTAGTTGGAGTTAGTACTAGTTATTCTTATTTATCCCCCAGTTACTTTCAGTTAGTTCACAATCAGTTAGCTAGCGCATGTCTTGCATGGATAATGCATGGTTGCATGTGAAGTAGGTGCCTTTTCCCACCTACCACACTCAGTTGCACTGAGTTAACTAGTTGTCACTGATTGTTTGAGTTGTTGGACATCTGGGAGTTGATCTGTTTGACTTCGATATTGATTGAGAGACCATGAGTTAGAGATTCAGTTAGATACAGTCAGATACACTTGGTAAATTCGAATTGCTCCCTAATGCATTCGAATTCTTCCTATTTGTAACCTATTGTAACACCAGATTTAATTATTGTGAATGATACTATAAATTCCTGAGCAATACTTGTATGTTTTCTGTGTGGTTTGTTTTGTTTAGTTTGTATATTCATTCTCCATTCTTTTGTTGCAAACATTCTTAGAACTATCTACTTGAATATCTAAATGTCATTCAAATTCTAATATAAGGATGATTCTCACATGGCATGGCATGGAACAGATGATGATGTGGTATGAAGTTGAAATCATTGTTGCATTATGACATTGTTCTGGAGAAATACGACAAATTAGTGAAATTCAGGAAATTGGCTAAGTATGGGAATATTGGTTCAAGTAGCCTTAAGAGGATGCCTTCCACAAGTTGTGTGTTGAAGAAAATGCCCACACCACATGGGGATATTGTAGGTTGTTGTTTTTTATACTCAACCATGGTCTCAGTTTCTCCAAAGAGACCTTGAAGAAGAATTTATGGACCTTCCAAAAATGTGGTTTAGGGAAATTAGACCAAGCCTGGGAGAAGATCAAAAATTGTCCAAGTATGGAATTATTGGTAAAATCTGCATAACTGGCCTTAGGAAAATGGATCTCTAGAGTGTTGTATGGTGCATCCAACCATATCTAGAAGGCTAAAATAAGAGGTTTTTTGGATAGATTGAAGACAATATAGAAGCATCTTCACAATAACTCGCATGCTAGGAAATGTATATTATCATTTCAAACTTACAAATTTCATATATAATGAAAATTTATTCGAAAAGAAAAACCAATTATTACAGAACAATAATATACCAAACATAATTGAATGCAACAAATACATAATTCATATGTATTAAATAGTAGAATTCACCATATAGATTACACCTAACAGTATAAAATTTTATTAATGAAATGTAAAATGTTTACAACTCCAAATGTGGTCACCAGTCCTCATCCCTAATCCATAAAATTTCAAATTCTATCCAACATTCATCCTCTGGACCCAGAGCTAACATCAGAGGACTCCTATTGGTGCAACCTGTATTTACTTTTACCATAGTTATCAACTAGCTTCCATTGATCAGTAGTTGGCAGATCTATACTAATCATCTACTTGCCATTATGCCAAGCTCCACGTTTTGAGTTGTGGGGGGGTGGGGCAGCTTAAGGACTGCCCCTAAATACCTTAAAAAAATTTGGGGGGGGGGGGG